>JAWPHD010007510.1:0-80000 GCA_037043455.1 Cyrtodaria siliqua | reverse complement strand
CAATATGATAAAACACAACAAACGTAGCTTGTAAAGTAAATATTACCTGTAGGAATTATGAATGCCCATGTCATGCACAACGACAGAAGGATCGCAGGTAACAATAGATTGATGACGTAAAATGGGCGTAGTCTTTGGAATTTCATATAGGTTGATATGTAGCCAATGGTGTTCGACGGACAACACATCGGGGCCACATTAATCTGCATCCATGAAGACGTGTAAACCCATTCGCCATTTGGCATTATATTTGAAGTGTAAACCTATGTATTAAAGAAACAAAGAACAATTAGTCCACAATCTAGTCAGTCGTACAAACTTACTAATATATGTCGATTATCAGTTGAGGCAGTTCCCAATGCACTCTAGTATAACGTGACGACTAGCATTTGACACTTTACAAATACAGATAATGGATATATGTACACTTATCGTTATACCAACTATAAGTTGGGTTTATATATGCAGTGGTACAACGGTATTCACTTCTAGTCGGGTATTCACATAGTACAACGGCTATCCGCTAGAAAGTATGTAGTCATATACACATCGCACAGTGGTGTCTACTAAAGGTTGGGCATTTATATACACATCGCACAGTGGTATCTACTAAAGGTTGGGCATTTGTATACACATCGCACAGTGGTGTCTACTAAAAGTTGAACATTGTCAACCCGTTTGTGTTTGTGATGTCTTATTTGGCCTTTCATAATCTTTAAATGTGTTCTTTGTTTCTATGTGTGTTTGTGGTTGACTGTCGTCCTTGAATGCTGCTTTTCCTGTTTGATTTTTATATCTATATTTATATACACATCGTACAGTGGTATTTGATACAAGTCGAGTATTATATAGACACGTTGCACGTCGTGCAGAGGTATCCACTTATTCACATGGTACAATGGCTATCCACTACAAGTCGTATATACAAATCATGCAGTGGTATCTATAATATACACGTCGAACAGTTATTCTATACTAATATTTGGGATCTTATCATACAAACCAAAACACTACCATACTATCAGTTGATTTTAGTATATACACAGTATCACCTATACATACATATACATACACCGAATCTCCTATAAATGTGTGGCTATAAATTTACCTACACAGTATCTGCTATAAATGTGTGGCTATAAATTTACCTACTCAGTATCTGCTATAAATGTGTGGCTATAAATTTACCTACACGGTATCTGCTATAAATGTAGCTATACATTTACATGCACAGTATCAGCAATAACTTTACATACACAATATCGGGTAAAACTTTAACGTATACGTTTGCTGCAAGAAATGTTATCAGTATTACCTCTGTTTGTGACAGGTTCAGTTGAAAAGCATTATCATAGTTATGGCCCAAAAATGTTGCTTCCATTACGCATTCTTGCTCGTCAAATGGAAACTTGGCAGGATGAACATCACAGGATGTCATCAGAGAAATGTCTACGGACCATCGGACAGTCCCGTCATAAAACACGGTCATGCGTGTTTCTTCGTCGTCAAGACCCTTCTTTACAAATCCGCCTCTATCCATACTAAAACATAGAGAATATGATGTTTGAGCCTTTAAATTCCCAGCCTAGTGTATTAGTTTATTTTTAGTAGGACTCAGTTGGGAGAATATATAAATAGATAGGTTTATAAGCGCGTTACTACTGTCCGTTCATATTGGGGACGCGTGACAGTTTACACTGGGACCGCGTGACAGTTTACATTGGGACCGCGTGACAGGATATTTACTTTTGGTGGCTGTTTAGCTGAGGTATCTTGGGAGTTAAAGGACGGACGTATGTAAAAGGACACATTGTGGCTATATGTAAATAGATAGATTTATAAGTGCATCACTACTGTCTCGCTGCAGAGCTAGCTTTTATAGCGATATCGGTAGAGCGCCCGCTTCACGTGAAATCGTTCCGAGATCAAACCCCGCTGAGTGTCCTAATTTATCCACGTCCATTTACTTTGGTGCCGTGACCAGAATATTACTGTTGGAGGCTGTTTAGCTGAAATATCTATACGGACCTAGGTTGTGTGATATTTGTAGGGTGACACATATCAAGTTAAAGGACGGAGGTATGTAGTATGTACACTTCTCAAAACTGCTAACTACACCGCTCACGTTTTGGGTTATATATATCGATGGGTTGAATGTTTTTCAATAAAATAAAAATTTGTCTCATATAGTGCAGATTTGTGTTATTTGTTTATTTAATTACAAACAACTATGAAATAATGATATTAACAAAATTATTCATATTTTAAATCGGTGTAGTTGGCTGTTTTGAAAAGTGTATAAAACGTGAGCGGTGTAGTTAGCAGTTTTGAGAAGTGTATGTATCTCACCGCAGAGCTAGCTTTTATGGTGATATCGGTAGAGCGCCCGCCTCACATGCAATCGTTCCGAGTTCAAACCCCGCTGTGTCCTAATTAAACCTCGTTCGTTTACATATTATTTATTTATTTATATTTATGTTATTTTATTTGTTTGGGGGTGAAGAGTGGGTGTAAGTTGCATGATCTTGTTAAGGTGTGTATTGTGCCGGAGGATGAGGCCCGCCCAATTGTATAATGTAAACATATCAAAACTAATGCAAGTCGTTTTCTTGTTGGTTGTTTTCATTTTTGTTTTGTGTGTGTACTATAAACAACAAAGAACTATCAGATAGTTTAGCTAGTTTGTTTACTGGGTGATTTTCTCCTCATACATGTAAAGTACACACATGCATAAAGCTAGGATCTGGATAATGTTTGACTTATTTTGTGAATTGAATGGATACAACTGATATTCAATGTATTAGTAGTGTACAATGACTTAAAACGCAAAGCGTGACATCATCAATTCACAATGGCAACACACAAAACGTGCACTTACCTGTTGCTAAGGACAAACTCCGGTCTCCACGCCCAGTTGACTTCTATATCGGTGATGTTAGAATAAGAGCCTGGAGACCAGATTAAGCGTGGATCATGCCATCTCTACACAAATAGATACAAACATTAATGGCACATATTCACAGACGAATGGTCAAATTTACACCTGCCACGTATATTATTTTCTATTGTGGCTGATTTCTGCCATTTCGTATTTTGTCGTGAAAATGTGACATATTGAAATTGAATGCGTTGATGCACTTTTTTCAAACAAGTTTTTTTTTAAAAGCCAGTAAACGTGAAAAATGCTGAAAGAATTATCAAAATGCCATGAAAAATAAAGGACCTGTGACATGTGTGATATGCGTTGGGTGACAAATATTGGGAGATATGATATATTGAAAATGTGCAAAGAAATATAAAAGGAGGCGACCATTTATCTATCTAGACTGTCTATACATTTTACCACACACCCTCACGGGCATAATCGGGCGCTCTGCGTCGTTTCTTGTTAGTAGACAAGAAAAGTTAAAAATAAGAGTGTTGAGGGGAAAACAGTTAAAATGTGTTAAAACAACATAAGAAGATAAAAGCAGGGTTAAAAACAGTCATATGCACTTAAGGTCAGACGTGATGGATGCGACTGACAGACAGCTTAAACGAGTCAAGATCCTTCTGCAGCACGACATCAGCTGGGAGTGCATTCCACTGCACAACAGTTAGAGGAAAGAATAAAAGAAAGAATGTGAGTGTTCCAGGATAGATTGTTTGTGATGTCAACACTAAGGTAGCGAGCACTCTCAATAAGTTTTCTTAAGCGTCTGTGCG
The DNA here is from genome assembly GCA_037043455.1 of Cyrtodaria siliqua. Classification (NCBI taxonomy): domain Eukaryota; kingdom Metazoa; phylum Mollusca; class Bivalvia; order Adapedonta; family Hiatellidae; genus Cyrtodaria; species Cyrtodaria siliqua. Next base: position 76,295 of record JAWPHD010007510.1, on the reverse strand, counting down.
TGAAGTATATAGTTTGCGAGAAGTACTTGGCCTGTCTGTAGGGAAATTAAAAATTACCTTCAAGGGTGGTGCAATTTGCTCTCTCAGCTCCTTCAACACTAGTGCTTAATCTAGTCTGGACCAGCTGCTTTGCTAGGGTTAGGGTTAACATATTGTTAAATGTCTGTTTAAAGCAAAGAAATTCACTGCAAATGATAAATAAGCATACAATTGATACATTTTACATCTGTATATTTATTTTTAATAAATGTGCAGTGATTGTCTTTACTTTAAAATGTAATTGGTCAATATGAAATATATGATAAAAAGGCGCGATGACGTCATCATTCAAAGATGGCCGCTTCCATTGATGTTCTTTGCAAATTTTCAATAGGTCATATCTCCTTTACTTTTTGTGCATTTTGATAATTCAGTTTTTTTCAAGTTTCTCAGAGCTCTTTTATATTAATCGGGTTTGAAAATAGTGCATCAACTCTTTTAAGACAAAACGACAAATTCAACGTGAAAAGATGACTGAACGAAAGAACGACAGATTAAAAATGCACTTCAAAAACGCGAAAAGACACAATAATACGACGTTAAATAACGAAAAGATGGCACTTCAACAACAAAAATACATTTTAAATATTTATTTTTATCGTTTGGCGTTTTTTCGTCTTTCGCTTCTAAACTCGCTTCTAAACTCTTGTCTTTTCGTTTTGTCGTTCTGTCATCCATTCGCTGTGTCGTGTTTTTGCGCTGAATGTGTCGTCTTTTCATTCTCCATTGTGTCGTTTGTCATTCTGTTGTCTTTTCCTTCTGTCTTTCTGTAAGATTTTCGCCTACATGTTCTAGGAGTGGCACAAACTCTTCTCGGAGTAAAATTAGGTATTAAAACATTTAAAGTTAAACAATTGGGTGTTGTTCAGAGAATTGCGGGTGTCAAAAGAAAAGTTGGTTACAATTTCGAAATTGTCTTCATTTTGCGGGAAATATTTATCACGATCACATGACGCTTGACCTGAATCATAACAAATGTAGGAAATTTAATATTTTTTAACTTCGTCTGAAAAGGGTTGACAGTTACAACTTTAAAAAGATTAAGATAACAAATATTTCGGTTCAGACAGGTAAATAAATATATTGATAATCACTTTAGATGCTTGAAATGTTAATTCACTACATACTTTCTTAGATATATTGACTTAAACCCAAGAGGGTAGCTCTTCTCCCTCGCGCGGGAGGAGATCCCCGTGATTTTACTATAGACACCGCTCTGACCGTACACAGTCAGCGCTCTGACCGTACACAGTCAGATGAAATATCAAAAACGTAAACATGGGTGGTAAGGTCAGAGAACGCTCGGATTAGTATTGCCCAAGAATGCACCGACGAAACTCGGCGACGCCGATGAGTCTTAAATCCGGTCCACCTTGTTATCCATCAGGTCACGACAGTCCCTTATTTATTATTTTTAATAAGCCATAATAGCATACTTACACAGCAGTGATCGATTTTTAACCAAATAGGAATATAGCAATATTGCTTTTACCTTTGTATTTGGAAGCATTTGTCACCACAACTTGATATACATATGACAAATATGCTGTAAAAGTCTAAATAATCAAAGTTACTTACGATGATAAACCAGCCAGTGTGTGTCATAGACTGGGCTGTTATGTCCTGAAACGTATAAGGCAAAACGTGTTTGTATGTATCCATGTGACTGTTCCTATTTCGCCACCTTTATGGGGAATATATATATATGGTACATTTGGTTAGTAATGGGCATGGTGTAAGCTTTTAGTATGTTTAGGGCGGCAAAGAACTAGGTGTCAGGGAAACACACAGTTGTAATTTTCGGCGTTGATGCGGTTTTGAACGCCGTTAGTGAATGGCAAATTCCACGAAACACGTTAGCGACTTATATATGTTAAATTTGCCATTCACTACCCACGTTTAAAACTGCATTTATAAACGCTGACGATTTGCGAATCAGTTATTTTTTACATTTTCTACTTTATGTTCCCGTTTTTATAATACCAACAATAACGTGCCTTGTTGCGTAGGTTTTGATATATTAGTGCAAGAAAGATAAATATCATAAACATAATTGTAAACCGCGGAACAGCCCTTTTCTATTGAGGTACACTGTATGCGTTCACAATTTGCTTCGCCTTCCTGAAAAGCGAAGTTATTTTAATTCGAAATTATACGTTTTTTTCAACAGAAAGTATCAAGTGAATAAACATATATTATAATAGTTTAACCGATGTATTTCAATATTACCAAGGATTGTAGCGACCTAAGATTATAGCTAACTTCTACTGTGGTCGGCATGCTTGGTCGGGAAAACGTATCGTACGCATTCTTCAATGTGGAACGGAGCAATGTTTCGTTTGCATAGGCGACCACTGGTAATACTGGCACTGTATAACATAGAAATAGAAATGAAATGTGGTATTCTTCCATGTGGAGAGGAGCAATGTTTCGCTTATATAGATAGGCGACCACTGGTAATACTGGCTCTGTATAACACAGAAATAGAAATGAAATGGTAAATTTGACGACGTCATTGGCTTCGTATGATAAAATTGCTGGTTTTAATTCCCCATAATTTCTAACCTACTTAACCGAGTTCAATATTCTACGACTCATTTTCTTATTTAAGTTATTTCCAATCAAATGATATTACTTTTTATAACAACTTTCTGAAAAAAATAGCTTTTGAAAAATAATGACCAACTGACATTTTTCACTGTATATGATAACAATTCTTTAATACTTGACCAGTTTTAAAAACTATAGCTCATTTTCTTAGTTAGACCATTTACAGTCGAATGATATATTTTAAACAGTTACTTTCTTAAAAAAATATATGTTTTTGATATTGAAAAAAATAAAACTCTATATTTCACATGTGTGAAATACCACTTTTATTTCATTGCTAAAATCCACTATTTCACTGCTAAGCATGAAATAAAACACATTATTAGTCTAGAGTATATACCAAGAACTTACAAACTATTTTTTACAAAATTAGGTAATTTAAAAAATATTTACTTTTCATACTTCCAGGATGTATATTGTGAACATATACAATTACTGCTGTTTACTATGCCCTAAACTATGTACAATTATGATCATACCTCGGAGAGGAACATCATAAGTATTTGACGTTTGTTCTTATTCTTTTTCTTCTGTTGTGTACAAATATTATGTTGCTTCTGCAATAAAATACATTTATGCTGACCTTACCAATCGCACACTCAACACACAATGTATATTCTACACTTTTCACACAAACACACACACGCACGCACGCACGAACGCACGCACTAAAAACATCGACCGTCATAAATAACCTTACATGTGTTGAAAATGGCGTAACACACCATACAAACAATGAACCCAAAACCATGAAACCAAACCATGAAACCAAACCAAACCAAACATTTGTCAAACAGTACTCTTATAATACAAATGCAGATTTTAAGTTCGTTTGAAGTTGAATCTCTTGAAACTCAAGTTAAAGGGTGATAATGCTATCGACTTCATAAACTATCTTAAATCAATATGATCTGAATATGATATGGTATAGGCGATTCCGAGCATATTTTCACATTAGTCGTATCAAGAAACTGTTAAAATATAAAAATGCCGTATTTCATATCTACATTAAGAATGTCCTTCTCCCATAGTAGCAGATTGAAACGACTCATTGTCGTGCGCCGCAAACTATATCTACCTGTAGAAAGGTGCAAACTGTATAGTTATGCAACGTCCTAGTGAATTAATAGCATTTAAGGATTGATTAGCATTCCACCCCACCCCACCCCAGCCCAGCCCACCCCAACCCCCCGGTTTTGACACTGAACAAAATTGGTTAGTAACTACTCCCCACCTTTGTATCTTAACTATTTTTCTTATTTCAAATACATTTTAAAAATAGATGTGTGGTAAGTATTTTGTTTTGACCAATAGTCTGTAAACTATTATTTTTTTCAAATTTTTACATCTTTTGAAAGTTACCCTCCTTTTACTAGAATATGAAAACATTAAATGTGATGATAAACATATAACTTGAATCCAAGTCCGCTTAAAGATATACACTTCTTAAAATATATAGGAAATAATATTTAAAAAAAAACACACATAAAAGTTTGACCTATTTATTGCAGATGTTCCGTATATAATAAAATGAAACATGGACAATCCTAAATTACCTCCCTTTTAATTGAATATCGTTTGAACTTTAAGTAACTGTAATTCAGCGTTTACATTAAATATTTCGAAAATGTATTTTGCAAACGCATTTATAATGGTAATTCTAGTAAAACATGATGTACAAATATGTTTAATTCGCATATTTTAGAATTAGGAACATCGAAAGCTGCACTTATTCGAAGTACTTAACAAAATCCTATGTACCCAATTGTACATTATAATTTATTTCTAAGAAAACAAATCGATTTGAATGCTTTACAATTTGTTTATGCAGTCAGAGACGACGATTCAAACGCATTATTTGGCAGTTCTGCCGCATGAAGTATACAATCAGAGACGACGATTCAAACGCGTTATTTTGCAGTCCAACCGTATCTCTAATCAAGTGTGAAGTACACAAAACCATGAGAATATTATTGGAATATTCTTAGGTGGGTACTTAGGAGTTTTGATTAGTGTATGTGTTTTTAAATGCCGGTAGTAAATGGCAAATTACATGAAACGCATTATCACTCGATGGTCAATTTGTCAATGGCAAATTACATGAAACGTGGTGAATTTGTCAATGGCAAACTACATGAAACGCATTATCACTCAATGGTAAATTTGTCATTTACTACCGGGGTTTAAAACCGCACACACGCCGGAAAATGGAATTGATTCGCATAAACGTCGAACAAAATGGAATTAATTCGTGTTTGTTTTTTTGGTGTTTATGAGTTTTAAACGCCGGTAGTGAATAGCAAATTAACCATAAATCACTAATATAAAAGTAATTGATTCGCATTTTTCGACGTTCATGCAGTTTGAAACGCCGGTAGAGAATTTGCCGAAAAAAATACACATAAATTATATTTCCATAAAGCGCAAACACCATAAAGCGCTGGTAAATTTGCCTTTCTCTACCGGCGTTTAACACGGCATAAAAGCTAAAAATTGCGAATCAGCTTATTTGTATTATTTTCCCGTCATTATATTATCAACAAAAATGTGCCTTTGGAGACTGATAATGATAACAACTGCAAGACAGACCACTACCATCAGTTTATTTTCAGAGAGTGAAATACCCATTTCTACTGAGACACACCGGATGCGTGCGACGTGCTTGTGTGCAGTGCGTGCAGTGCGCTGTCTGGAAGTTTATTTAAGAATTCACATTTCATCGGCGTTTATGCGCTTTTAGTGATGTGTGATGAGGCAATTGCAGTTATTTTCCGATTAACGCAGATAAAAATACATTAAACCCTTAATTAAACGCCGGTAGTGAATTTGCCGAAAAATATGCACGTAATTTATATTTCCATAAAGCGCTGGTAAATTTGCCATTCACCGGATGCGTGCGAAATGCTTGTGTGCAGTAAGTAAATATTTATTTCTAGAGGGTGACTCAATTGGCATATGACAATGTGATATTTTAAAATGAAACGCTGTCTAAAATCAATCAAGATGAAACATAAACATACTATAATGTATACATAAACATACACACATTTGTATAGTGTATACATCATTACTGCTTTGACCCATGGAATTAACAATATGTAAAAGCAAACTAGACTATGCTAGATTTAGGTTCGATTTCTCTTTTTACCCATTTCAATGAACATACATTCAATGATGTAGAGTTTTTAAGTTCTAGGGGAATACTATTCCATACTAAAGTTCCAGAATATGATAAGCTCCCTATGAATAGTTCGTTATTTGGCTTAGGTATTTTGAAATTGATCTCAGTTGCATTGAAGTATTATCATATGAAACAAGTCGCTTAGATATTGCGGGGACAGATGATTTGCTATTTTATACATGCTGTTAGCTTTTTGAAGAAAATCTATTTCTACGAATGATAACATATTTAGAGAAATATGCGCAGTTTCAAGATTAATATATTCATGACCTTGTATAATTTTGCATGCTCTTCTTTGTAATTTTGTAATTCTATATACATTGGTATTAGAAGAGTTTCCCCAAATAACACAGCAATAATTAAAATGAGGTTGTATATATGCATTGTAGAATAATAAACATCAGTGCGTGCTGTGCGTGCGTGCGTGCAGTGCGTGCGCTGCATTGAAGTTTATCTAAGAATTCACATTTTATCGGGTTTATTTGTTGTTGTTGTTGTTGTTGTTGTTGTTGTTTTATCATTATCAATCTCCCAATGCATGATCTTGCTGATACTATAGTAAAGGTAAACATGTAAATATAATCTGTGTTCGTAGTTTATGCGTTTTTAAACGCCGGTAGTAAAAAGCAAATTAGCGAAGTATGGTAGATTTGCCATTCACTGCCAGCGCTTAAAACCGCATGATCGCCGAAAAAAATCGACTATGCGCATTATGGTAAATTTGCCAGTCACTACCGACGCTTAAAAGCGCATAAACTACGAACAAATCTGATATTTACATGTTTACCTTTACTGCATTGGGAGAATGATAATGATAAAAAAATAAAATTTGAAAAAATAAGACAGAGAGACAATATACCATCAGTGTATTTCAGACAGTTTCTAATGAGACACACTGGATGCAGACACAGTGCGTGCGGGCGATAATCATATCCTCAGGGTGAACATTCTTACTATCACCCTATCATAAATGTGATATTTATATAGTGTCACTGAACATGTTGCATGCCGATTGAATAACATAATTATATAATGTTTAACTTTGATTGAGAAATTACTGTGATTTTTCATTTTAAAACAGATCCGCTCAGAATATAATAAATACTGATAAGGGAGACCCTTTAGAAGCAACAAACACAACCAAGAACATAAAGTAGCAGACGATGTTTTATTGAGTCTGTTCATGAGAGGTAATGTAGGAGGAAGCCTCTCAATCCATCTAGAACCAGCTTAAGCGGTATTCTACTTCAAATACATATAAGTTGGGTTATTTTATCCCAAAGGACCAGTAAGAAGAAGAAACACTTTATAAACTTTATTTGCTTCGTCATAGGTCTATGGTGGTTCGAGGCCATCTTCCATAAACCTTACAAATGTGCATATAACCATACTGCAATACGTCTAAGAAGACCATTGAGCAAATTAACGAAATACATAAGCATTAAACTTGTTTTCGTTTCTCGACACTACCGATTCGTAGCAAGGGGAGACTTTTGACGGCCGCCAAAATGCACTAAACGAACGCTAGTGTGAATGATAATAAATACCGATAAGGGAGATCCTTTGGAAGCAACAAACACAACCAACAGAATGAAGTAGCAGACACGTGAGCTTTAAAAATAGGTAATAAAAGTCGAACAGGAAATGTAGCGTTCACTGAACACAGTTAGCCAAAACATTAAAACAAACAATGTTAATAAAACGCAAGGCATGTGACATCACAAACAAAAACAGGTAGACGATAGGTCTACTGCCTTGGAACGGTCAGTGGTAAAAAGGCCGCTGGATCATAAACCAGGATCTAGGGTGCACCAAACCTCACTGTTACCCTACTGTCATCCAATAAAACGAGACGAAGTAAATACAGAAATCCCCATCAGGTTATATTCTCTTGCAAACAAGACAGCATTAATAGACAATACAAGTATAACACATAGATGATCATGTTTATATGAATAAAACAACACACACACACGCCTGAAAAGCCACAATGCAAGTACTCAATGACTTGGTAGAAACCAGATCAATACGAGAACACACCATTAAAGGTACGACAAGACAAGATTTAAGACAAACATCAAACTCTAACGTCCTTTGACTATTTATGTAGACGTTAAAGTCGAGTAATAACACACATATCGCTTATTACATTAATAGCAAAACAAAGTCGAGGTATTTATCCTCACATGTTACAGTAATAACCGTACAAAGGAGAGTTGTTCAACCTCGCTTGTTAAAGCTATAGCGATATACTACCGATTTTAGCCTCGTGTATTACGGTAATTTCGGAATAAAGTAGAATTATTCGGCCTCGCAAATAACTGTTATGTTTAAACATACTTAAGAATAAAAAACATTACCATGACAAAATAATCCAAAGATGAAGAAAACTGTTCCTCTCATTTTTGTTGTAAACATAACCCTGCTTAATAAAATGCCATGTATATGGTCGTATCAATGTACGTTGGACTTCTGCGCGATGATATTCTACCCAGTACTATCCGGATAATAATGGACTTTAACGAGTATTCTAATGTGCCTGTATTACCGCTCTTTAGTTTCACTAAAATTAATAGAACTAACTGCTAAGTGTCTATCACGGACAGTATGCCTTCCTTTTCAATTTCTGGTCATGCTTGATATTGGCGCTGTTTAAATACATTAAGGATCGAACACTGAGAACAGTTTATCGACAAAAGGGCGTGACTTATGTCAAATTATGTTTGGGTATTATAGTTGTACAACTTCGGGTAAATATTTTAGTGATTTAAGGTCGTACTATTTATTTGGGTCATGACCGCCCTCCTGAAGTCATGCACATAACATGTGCAATCTTTTTTAGTTTTTTTTCAAAAAGAAATAATGTGTACTTATATAAATTGCTACTTGTGAAAGTTTGCTCATGTAGTTAACACGTGTGTTGTTCTTCTGGAAATGACAAGGAAAACACAGAAGGTTGTACGCAGAAAACCATACATGCGCAATTATTTCTCAAAATAAAGTTAAACATTTCAACATTTAAAACCGTTATTTGGCGTAATGTCTTTTTATCAAAACTGTTGTTTGTTTTAGTTATTTCCGATATATGTTTCGAAGAAAATATAAAAGCTAATACGTTTTACTAAAATAGTGTTTGTGTGTCATTGCAAGTTAGCCTAAACATCATTGTCTTTTTTCATATAAAATAAACCATGTTTGCAACCATATTGCTTTGATTTATCCACCTTGTTTTAAATGACAGTCGCAGATGAAATGGCTGATGCAATTTTTCATAGTTTCCGTACCATTTTGAATATTGTCACAAAATTCATTGTAAGCTACGTCACAAGAAATAACACCAAGCAGTCAATTAAGTCCTAAAATACAATTATTGACAACTTGTATAAAAGAGGTGACTTATGGCCAACTAAAAAATATGAAACAAGAAATAGGGTAGGTAGCTAGGGATTTTTTTTTCCGAATTATTTTTACATAGGCTGTTTAGAACAGGAATCTCAATCTTTACGGAGCATATTCAAATGTGGCAAAATACAATTTAGACTAGGGTAACCTGAAATACATGTTATATTATTATTATATTTATTGTTATTATTATTATTATTATTATTATTAATTATCATTTTTAGATTTTATGATTTATATATTATTATAAGTAGTAGTAGTAGTATTAGTAGTAGTAGTAGTAGCATTATCATCATTATCAGTATTATTATTATTTTATTTGTTTGTGTTGGCCTTATAGTTACTTCCGCAATGGCAGGAATGATTGTTGAAATATAAAAGATACGCAATTGTTTCAACATGGATTTCATTTTCTACGCTAAACCTGAACGCATGTCTTCATCAAGACCGTCTTGTTCTCTCCACCCACCCACCCCACCCAACACACCTCCCCCACCCCATTACACCCCCACCCACACCCACTCTACCACCCCACCCCCACCCCCGCATCAATAACTATATATTAACGTCAATCACCATGTACTGGCAAGATAATATATGTAACTGTAACACCTAACTATAATAAGTATATGATTGTATAGGTTTTGGAGATTGTATAGCTCTCCGATCATATTGTGATTTAAAATCACAGTGAGCATATTAAAATTTACGAAACAGTCCAAATATATTAAAACTGACCCTAACTTTTGAGAACAAACAGTCCTACTTAATGTTCTGATTCAGACAGGCAGAAGGAATCCCACTCTGAAACTAATGTGTTATTGTGCTGCCATTAATGAACTTGAGCATTCAGACAGGCAGAACGAATACCACTCTGATACTAATGAGTTATTGTGCTGCCATGGTCGTCATAGATTTACGGCATTGTCTGTAATATCTCATCTGGAGAGTATTGGTCAATAAATCAAGCATGGTAATTTAGAACATGTCAATAGCCTTCATTTAATACCTCTAAATCAATCATTTTTCTTCTATTGTGTACAAATGTTATGTTGTAAAAAGCTTGTGAAATAAAATATGTTCAAACAAACAGCTTCGTTATGTTGTCAATACACGAAATGGCGTACATAACCTCGTTTTATTATCGTTAAAATCACTTTTAAAGTATTTAATTTCAATAATTAAATGAATGAATGAATGAATGAATGAATGAATGATGTTTTACGGCACTTCGACACATAAATAGGTCATATTGTGCGCAAAAACTAATGAAAGATGAAGAAATGGAGTAGTAATTAAAAATTAATGTAAATACATAAAGATAAAACTATTTACAAATAAGGGATGATATGGTAGTAATATAAACTATATATGTAAATCAACAAATTCCCGTAAACGGGTATATAAACAAGTAAATATATATAAGAACATATTATAATGATTTATATAGTCCGATTTCTTTCAGGAAATCTAAAACGAGTCTAAAATCGATAGGATCAAATTATTTGACTCTTTCATAGTATTAACATTGTATTGTAGCATGGTCACAGACAATTCTCTTTGTTCAGACACAGGTGTAAATCGTTTAATTGAAAATAACACCTGTCGAATAACAGTGAGAATAACAGTGAGAATAACTGAAATAGAGCTGAAATGGACATGCTACAAAACAAATAGAGTATGATTTCATCTCGTTGGTTAATTTAAACACATCGATGGGCTACGCCCATCTCGATGTTTAAATGAACCAACTCAATGAAACCATACTCTATTACGTATCTTTGACCCATAGGATTAAATTAAGTAAATTAAGGGCTTTAAATATCACGTATTTAAGGTGTGGTATAAACGTTAATTTACGGTCGAAAATAAGACCAAGGAATTTTGTCTCATCCACTACTGGTATTGGTGACCCATCCAGTGTTAGTTGAGAGTCTTCATGATGTTTACGTAGTTGACAAAATGCATACAATTAGTTTTAGATTTAGAAAATTTAAAACCATTTTCATCCGACCAGGTCTGAAGTTTATTGAGACATTGTTGAAGTTGTCTCTCAGTAGTGTTCATGTTTTTTTCACGATAACGTATAACAAAGTAGTTAACATATAGAGAGCAATCCATACCAGGACTGATGCATTTAACTAAACTGTTAATTTTTATATTAAAACAGGCGACAGAGAGTATGAGCACTGCCCTGTGACACATCCATCTCCTGTTCATGAATGTCACAGAGGGTTGAATCCATTCGGACACGAAACTGTCTATCATCTAAGAAATTCTCTATACAAATTGGTAATCGGCCTCTTAAGACAAAGGTCATAAAGATCATTCATAATTACGTACATCCATGCAGTATCATAAGCTTTCTCCAAATCAAAAAATACAGCGACTATAGATGTTCTTTCTTTACGAAAGCTTCCCTAATAAATGATTTAAACCGAATGATATTGTCTCTTGTGCCTCGTTGGCGCCGGAATCCACTTTGATACTTTGTAATCAGTTTGTTGAGTCTCTCATTAATCATTCGACAAATACAACTCGTTAAAGCAATGGGACAATAAATTATTGGGTCCGTATGATCATTTCCAGGTTTGGGGACTGGAATAACGATTGCTTCCCGCCAAGAATCGGGGAAGTTTCCTGTCATCCAAACCTTATTAAATACATCAAGAAGTGTAGAGAGACAGGTTTCAGATAAATGTTTTAATAATTGATAATGGGTATCATCAGGACCAACTGATGTATCATGAGCCTTTTTAAGGGATTCTCGAAGTTCTTTGAGAGTGAACAGTTTATTATATTTCTTCAAAATGTTCGACTTGAAATTCAGCTTCTTCTGTTCTTTTAGTTTCTTATTTTTTAGAAAATTTGGTTGACAATTTTCAGAAGAAGAGTTTTTAGAAAAAGTTTCTGCCAAAGTGTTTGTAATATCTTTGACAGATGTAATATCTTCTTCATTATCAGTTTTAAGATGATTTACACATCCAGAATTAGCTTTACCGTTTATTTTCCGGACCATGTCCCACGTCTTCTTAAGAGTTGAGCGAGATTCAGCCTAGAGATATAAGATCTCCAGGATTTCCTCTTGCTATCCTTAATAGTACGACGGGCTTCGCACGGTAAACTCTAAAAGTATCTAAATTATTTTGAGTTGGCCGCAAGTTAAAAGCATTCAATGCAGCTTTACGATCGCCTTTTTACAGTCATCATAGTACCATATGGTTTATGTGGGTGTTTTGGATGTGCCGAGGTTTTTGGAATAGTTTGAACTGCTATATCATGAAGGGTTTTGGTAAAAAGTGTAGTTGCGTCTTCGACATCCTCGAAAACGGAAGGCTTTAATTGTTCCTCACACAGAGATTGAAATGTATCCCAATCAGCTTTGCTAAGTTTCCATCAAGTGGCCTTTTTTCGAGCAGTGGAGGGCCGATATTTTCAAGAAATAAGGGGAAATGGTCACTTCCACATAGGTCGTCACCAACACTCCACGAAACATCCACCAAGAGCGTCGGGTCGCATACTGTTAAATCTATAGAAGAATGAGAGCCTGTAGCTGGATGTAAATAAGTATGTGATTTGTTATCATTAAAAAGGTATAAATTGTTTTTGGCTAAGAAATCCTCAACTTTCTTGCCTGTGTCGTTTATATCTTTACAACCCCAAATGTAATTGTGTGCATTAAAATCACCTAAGAGTATAAAATGTGAAGGTAATTGTGCAAAGAGGTGATTTCGATATTTAAGGTCTAGTGAAGAACTGGGCGGTAAATATAAGGAGCACATTATTATAACTCTGTGCATCGTAACACTGACCGCAACAGCTTGCAAACCTTTTTTCAACGCAACAGTTCTGTGAGGAATTTTTCGATTCACAAGATATAGTTATACAATGAATAGTTTTTTAAAAGATATCTTATCATTAGTCTTCAAGAAAGTTTCGTGAAGACACAATGCAACAGGGCTGTGTTTATTTAAAAATAAGCTGATTTCATCATAATTAAGTTTTAAACCTCGGCAGTTTCACTGAATGATCTTATTTGATGTTGAGGTCATTACGACAGAAGTACGGGGTTTACGGCCTAGGGGTTGGCAGACCTTGGAGACTTTGGGAGTTCCAGATGAGCTGGATCATCAACCTCCATCTCCAAATCTGTTGTGCTGTACAATCGGATCATCAGATCCTTTTGACTGCTTCCCTAACCCGGGAGTTTTCTTTTTCCTCGCTGTCACGTCCGTGGCAGCAGTTCTGCTTGGAGACGAACTCTTGATTTGACGAACTTTTGGAAGAGTTCGTCGGGTTTGGTGGACTCTTTGCTGCATCAGAGTCCGTCGATTTCGAAATAGATGAAGTAGATACAGTAGGAACTGTTGAGGATATAGTTGAAGAAGTGTTAGGCTTGGAAGCCACAAGAGGTTTGGGAGCTACAGGAGGCTTATTTAAGAGGACCACAGTTTGAGAGTCTGAAGATGTTTAAGAGGTATTCTGAACAGAGAGTGGAATAGTAGTAAACTTGTCGGAGTCTATTGACCAGGTTAACACGGTCTGCGCCGCGATAGACCTGGTAGCTGGTTTCTCAACCCTACTCGCATCGGCATAAGATTTGCCAGATGGAGTGGGCGGAGTAAAACTCTCAACAAGTTTTCTAGCTTCAGGAAAAGAAATGTTCTTTTCAACTTAACCTTCTGTATTTCCCTCTCGTGCTTCCACTTCAGGCAATCCTTAGAGAAAGCCCCGTGGATCCCCTTGCAGTTAACACAAGAGGCGGGATTTTTGCAATTCGCGAAGTCGCTATGACCCTGCTGGCCTCAAAGGGCACAGACAGGAGCAGCTCGTTTGCATCTCTCTATATGGTGACCAAAGAGTTTAATAATTAATAGATCTTAAATGTTTAAAAATCTGTCAGTGTTTGCTTTATTTTGATTTATCTTTATTATTAAATTCTAGAATCATTGTGAAAATGGGAACTTTTCAAAGGAAATGATCACACGTTTTGTTATATTGTGTAACACGGAAGAGGTCGTTAAAGAAGGGTGGGGTGGGGTGGGTTTGGTGTGGTGGGCGGTGGTGGTACATCATGATTTTTTTTTTGGAATAATCTAAAAAAAATGTGTTCATGTGTACAGTTCTTTTTACTCATATCACATGTATTTTCTGTAATTTATACTCACTTTGTATGTTTTAACCTGAACAAATAATGGTTGTTGCTGTTGTTGTTGTTGTTGTTGTTGTTGATACAAATGTTATCAATTAAAATATGGAGCTCAGTTGTAATTTGAATTCTCCATAAATGTTGAATGTAATCAGATAATATGAACAAGGCAAAATCCCAAGACGGGCGAAGCTAAATAGATTAAAGAATATGAAATAGAGGATCTTGCACGAGTGCATGTTTAATATTGAATTATTTTTTTTTTAAAAATGGTTAAAATATATATGATGTGATGCTGGGTTAGCATAATACTGTATTTTAAATGCACATGGAACTGAACAGTAAAGAAAGAACGATTATTCGACCTGCATTTGCAAATTTATTACACTAGTGCAACATGATAAATATATTTCCAACACAGGAAGTCATGTAACAAACAATTGACTTGAATTGGGGTTTTAAGGCGCACCAACACATGAAAGGTTATATGGCGCCTAACAGGAATGAACATGCGAGGCTCATTCTCCATGTACATCGAGATAAAATATGAAGAATGGGCCTAGAAACTTCTCACCCTGAACTGCAGAGTTGCTGCAAATTCTATTGTAGACACTCCATTTACGCTGGAGCCACGTTATTGTTTTTCTGCCACTGCTCTAGTGATATGAGCGAGATGGCACCTGAAACAATGCAGGGGTCAGGATGAAGACCTTGAATGAGCATGAACAAAAAATGATAAAATGAACATGAATTTGGAAGGGTTCTACCCCTCTGCCTTCCCCTCCAACTGGATCTGCAGTAGCCCTATTCTTTGCCCCGTAACCAAACGGGTCCCCGGAACCACACGGGGCTGTAATAAATAAAAATACAGAATAAATAAATTACAATACAGACTGCAAGTCTCTGGATCTCAAATGTCAATTAAACTGAACATACACATTTAAACTGGATGCAATTACCTTAACAATCAAGTCCGTGCCATGTGCAACTTGCCATCATGGGTATAGGTCCAGTCTTTGTTTCAGAATGTTAACATTGTGTATGACGTTTCATGTCTGACTTTGTTTTGAAGGATGTTTTGCTAATGAAAAGTTTAGTGGCTACTTGCAATATTAATTTGTTCTAAAATACTTTATATTTAATATTAATAATAAATAAAAGGTAATTACCGACTGTAATGTCACCCACCTCCAAATATGTTAGCAATAGTGATATTGAATCAATCATTGTCTCACCCACCATAAAATTAATTTAAGGTAGTACCTAAAGTCCATTCACTAGGTAAAGTAAAGGTTAGCCACTGTCCCACCTACGTAATCATATTAATTTAAATATATTTAGTGTCAATAATAAATGAAAGTTTCGCGACTGTCTTGTCACCCACCTCCAAATATGTAATGCTATTAATTTGTGGTAGAACTTGTCAATCAAAATTAGTAACCATGCTTGTCCCCTTTTCTGCAAAATGCCTTTTCTGCAAAATGTTTCCAAAATCTAAAATTGCCCAAATGAATCACTCTTGACGAACACAAACTACACACATAATTATGGTGCAATTGCTTCTACGAGTGTCGAAGAATGTGTGAATGGTTAATGCAGAAGGATACATCTCAGTGGTATGGCATTGCCACAGATGGCAGTTACGAGTAATGATGAAGAGGATACATTTTATCTGGGTTTGATTATTTTGATTAGACACATTTGGGATGCAGCATCTGCATTTGAAATGCTTGACAGAGTTATGTAAGATAATGAATATCATGGAAGCAGTGCATTACATATTCATCTGACAATGCATCTGAAATGAAAGGGAAGCATAAAAGTGTTCTGAGCAGAATTAAGGACAGCAAGCCAGCGGAACATGTTCAAAACCTCTTACCTATACCTCTTACCTATAATGCCTAGTCAGAAATTACTACAACAAGCCAAATCCATTACGGGCAATGCCCTGGAAGCTTGTCAGGAGGAAAATGTCATTGGGGGTGGGGTGGGAGGGGGTTGGGGTGGGGGGAAAACATGTTTTAAAAACTGACCACAATTAGTCCAAGTAGAAAAGAATATAGGGCATATGGTCCTACTTCATGTTATTACCACGGTTACAAGCCAACATTGTTAGATATGTTACTGGAATGCCTCCGGACACCCCTAGCATGTCGGGCAACGTTGTGGGCTTCAAATAGTTGTGGCCCACTTTTGAAGCCAAATCCTTAGAGAAACATAAATATCGTTGTTCATGCGTTATTTTGTAAAACATTCACGTTTTAACAATATATACCTTTACCTTATATTATATATTAGTAGACATCAAGTGCTTCAACTTGAAATCAATATTCAGGACTTAATTAAACTATTCTTTCCTTCCAACATTTTATAAGTGATTATGAAAAAAAAAAAAAAAAAAAAAAAAAAAAAAAAAAAAAACTTTCAACCATCAGAGACATCAACACACTCATGAATCATTTTCAACCGGAAAATAACCGGGAATCAACCGGGGAATAGTATCATCCGAATTTTAGAGGTCATCACTTTACCACGTGATGATATTTGATCATGTGAACCCCCATGCGATCAAATTGTGTTTTATTTCAATAAATACTTATTTCATTTTTCAGTAGGTATTTATATAATGTTATATTTCTGTAATTAAACGTATCACTTACGCTTAAAACTCAAAATAAAGACCGAAAACAAAAAACAGAAACAAAATAAACATACGAAATTGACTGGTCTTCTACTTTGTTTGTCTAATACTTTGCACTTCATTTGACGTCTGCTGTCCAGCCTACGGATAAAAAATGGCGGCGCGAAACTTGGCGAAAAATCAAAATCGCATAGTTCTGATACTCGCATTACTGCAAGAGGGCTTCACCGGCCGTATTACATTCTCAAATTAACCATGATCCACATATTACTGCGCCAAATGATTTACTTGTTACTAAAGGGGAACTTCTACTCGAACTGGATTTTATAGTCGTACTAACAGTGAAGGTCATGTGGCGACTTTCTAGCTTCCATTGGTGGAGGAAGATCCCAGATGCCCATCTGCGCAATTTTCGTGGACGGGCGGGCACCTGGGTAGAACCACCGACGTTCCGCAATCCAGCTGGATAGCTTCCTCACATAAAGGTTCATAGGCCCATGAGGGAACAAACCCACACTGGTGAGGGGCAAACAATTTTAAGTCAGAGACTCCAACTACTCGGCCACGGACACAAGCCCGACACATAGACGCAAACTGCCTGATGTACTCATGTAATGCAGCAGCTAGTCTTACAATGCCATTCGATAAATCTGAGGATGTTTGAAAGTGAAATTGGAAATCCGTTGTCACGAATGCCGTCATATCATCTCAGTTAAGTGCATGAAACAATGGATGCCATTACTTAAGGCGTTTAGTATCGATGAATATTTAACGCAATAGTCCTACTTGATCCTGTCATTTTGCCTGCGTTTATAATAAAAACGGTACTGAATGTGCCTCGTCATAGGTCCTTGGAGGTTTGAGGCTATCCTTCGTGAAACTTACATTGTGTGCATACGAGATTTTACAACTAAACACGATATGGATACTTCCTAGCAAGTTTGGTTGACTGTTTACGAGATTTTTCAACTAAACACGATATGGGTTCTTCCTAGTAAGTTACGAGATTCACAACTAAACACGATATGTATACTTTCTAGCAAGTTTGGTTGACCGTTTACGAGATTTTACAACTAAACACTATATGGATATTTCCTAGATATTTCCTAGCACGTTTGGTTGACCGTTTACGAGATTTTACAACTAAACACTATATGGATATTTCCTAGATATTTCCTAGCACGTTTGGTTGACCGTTTACGAGATTTTACAACTAAACACTATATGGATATTTCCTAGATATTTCCTAGCACGTTTGGTTGACTGTTTACGAGATTTTACAACTAAATACGATATGTATACTTCCTAGCAAGTTTGGTTGACCGTTTACGAGATTTTACAACTAAACACTATATGGATATTTCCTAGCACGTTTGATTGACCGTTTACGAGATTTTACAACTAAACACGATTTGGATACTTCCTAGCAAGTTTGGTTGAGATCTGATCAAAAATGAAAAAGTAGAGTCGACAAGATTTCCGTGTTAAAATCGGACGGACAACTCGTTCAACGTAATGTCTCCCTCAGTAGAAGGAGGAGACATATCCACGGAACATTTGTGTAGCCTGCCATGTGCTTATTTCAGAAATGACAATTTATAAAGTTTAAAGACACGGAGTGCAATCCTTCATGAATTATGGAGCAGATTTTTTTTAAAGTGTTAACGTTTATGAAAAGGGGCATTGATAAGGAAGAACTGTATCAAGTTTCATGACCACAGGTCAATATTCTGCCAAGTGATGAGCTAGGTTAGGCTGCAGGTCAAATAATTATGAAAACGGGCATAACTCTGCCAAAATGAAGGTCAAAGTTATTGGACATGTGTAAGATGTAGTAGGATGAAGATGTGTGTGAAGTTGCATGTACATAGGTCAAATACAATGTACTTCAAATTGTTTATGGCCAAGGTAAGTTTGCAGATTAAAGTCTGACAGACGGACAGACAGACGATGACAACGGAAAACGCAATCCCGAAGTGTCTGCCATGCAGGTGACACAAGAATGTTAAAGATTGTGATTTCAATTCATATAATCTAATAGACGAAACACAGCTAACACAATCTGTGTGGATTCAAATGAGTGTCCCTATTGTTTATGAAGTCTGTTTGGATATTGACGGTAACAAAGACAGCATAATATGCACATTTTTATTCAAAACAAATATGATCTCATGTATTAATTGATTAAAGTCTGATAATTATTAAGTTCTGAAATAAACGTCCAAGTTAAAAAATAACAATGAAATGACAACATTCACTGCTCCAATATATCCGATACCTAATTTTAATATGTTTCCAAATAGTTGAATATATCTGCATCTTCTATTTGGATACACTGCATGTCAATTAAAGACACATGTCACTAAAACAGAAACGTCATTTTAAAAAATACATTTTACACAATTCATCAGATTCTTTAATGATTCCCTGTGCCATACAAACTTTGAAATAAAAGTAATATGATGGGGTAATATTGCAACATAATGACATACATTGGACGGAAAATACTCACAAAGCATTGTATTAAATATACATGAGGGTGACATACTGACACTGAGGGTGACATACTGACACATGAATGGTGCTCTAACCTTTAAGGACCTATTCCCAACGCTACCTGGCCATTGAAAAAGCAGGAAAAGCTTCCTTATTTACTGCAAACATACTAAATTGAGGCCAAATTATATTTTTTTCTTTATTTCTGATAACTGATATTATCCATTTAATTTTATTATTTTATTGAAGAAAAAATACTGAAGAAATTTAGCTGTTAACAAAAATGAAACCAAAACACCAACAATGAAAAAAAACACTGTTTTTAGGCTTTAATATTTTTACTTCATACAAAAGCTATATTGAGTGGGTCTCATCATCTGATACAAAATTGAATAACACATTTTCTGAAGCAATTGTTAGCCACCCCTACCCCCATCCCCCACCCCACACACTACTCTCCCACCAAATATAGTAGGCTGGAAATAGGTCCTTATCTTCTTAAATTTACCTACTTAAGTTTTAGCCTGAATGCATTTTGGATATTAAAATAGCAACATCATCGAAGAAGGCACTGTTTACTGTTTAGTAACAGCAAACAAGTTATTGGATGACAATTTGAAGTGTGTATAGCAACTAAGAGAACACAGGTAATGAAAAATCTTAACCGGAATCAATGAAGTGTAAAAGGTAGGTCATATTGGTCATGATGACCTACTTTTGGTCGGAATGTATACATTTCTTTCCTTGATCTGAGTATGAATCGAAAAAGTGAAAATTGATGGGCTGTCTATGATTAAGAACAAAAAACAACTCTGCCGAAATTCATTGTTCTGTGTTTAACGTCATGTTGAGGCAGACCAGCAACTTACTCCTGTGTAAAACCTCCGGCCATCTTTAAAAATCGACATATTCTCACTTACAGGTTGAGCTCCCGTGGGATTCAAACCCGCAGCGGTAAGAGGCGAGAAGGTTTCGAACGCCGCATCTTTACCCTCTCGGCCGTGACCAATTAGGAAATGAGCTTATCACACACATGAAACTAAACGTATTAGGAAATATGATTATGAAAATACGTCATCCAAAATTGATAAGTATAAAAAAATAAGGTATTGGTCGATCACAGTGACCTACTTTTATTCATATATCCAGCACTCATCAACATGTAGTTAGTACGAAGAGTGTAGGGCTATCAGTGATTTCAAATGTCTAAACGAGAATCGAGAATCGATGAAATGTAAAAAGTAAGTCACGGTCGGTCAGTGACCTACATTTGATGGAATGTATAGTACTAGTATAGATATACCTGTGTAAGAAGTTGAGATAATAGTGACTTAGAAAAAGCCTAATGAAAAGCATAAGCTAGAATCAAGGAAGGGTAATAGTGGCCTAATTTTGTTCGGAATGTATAGTACTTAGACTAGTATTATCACTGTATGAATTCTAAAGAGGGTAGGACTATGGGCGACTTAGAAATGAAACTTATGATAAACAATAAAGGTTAAAGGTGTGTGCATCTTGGTACACAGCCTTGTTCCTCATACTTTTGGTACGTGCCCTCACAAGAATGTAACACTATATCCCACCTCCACTATTGTGGTTCAAATCTAACACTATATCCCACCTCCACTATTGTGGTGCATATGTACCACTATATCCCACCTCCACTATTGTGGTGCATATGTAACACTATATCCCACCTCCACTATTGTGGTGCATATGTAACACTATATCCCACCTCCACTACTGTGGTGCATATGTAACACTATATCCCACCTCCACTATTGTAGTGCATATGTAACACTATATCCCACCTCCACTATTGTGGTGCAGTGCGGGGCATACAAACCTATATAAAATCAAATGATTCTACATGGAAATAACATTACACAAATGGAATGGCCCGCAAGTATCAGTATTTGCTGGTGAGAGTACCCATTCTAAGATTATTTTTTTAAAAATCTCAGATTCGTGAGATTGTACCAGGATTTTATGACTTCTTACTTGAATTCAAAAGGTAAAGGTATATGTCATGCTTTTCTGGAGTTTATAATATACAGCTCTACAAAATATAATTACATCTCAATATAATATTGAATTGTGTAGAACTGTGTAGAATACAATAACCTTCTGGTTCTTAAACCTCCTACAGAAACATTATGGTCACATGTGACTCCAGTTTCTTAAACTACAGATGTATATAGATGTAAAAAGAAATATATTACTACTTTTTTATTTATGTCATGTTTATATCTATAAGAGCTATTCCATTTCAACATACACAACGAAGGCAATTTAATAAACGGTTTGCATCTATGGGTAGGTGTTCAATTTCAAAAGTGCCTTCCTGGAGTCCCATATATGTTTTAATGGAATAGCCCTAATGGTAAAGCAAATTTAACAAATCTGCTCAAACTATTATGTGTATAATGCAAATAAGTATTTTCACAAGCGATTAAATAACTACGGTACACAACACGTCTATAACATTGACATTGTCTATAACAACATAAAAGGCACACAGAAGGGCTGCTTCACACCAGAGTGTGTTCACTGCCCATGATATGTCGAGTTTAAGGTCTGGCCTGGGCCTAAATTCATCATATTTTTGAGCACAAAAATCAGACACACTTAAAATCTCATTTTTTTGCAAACCCAAAAGTGTGGGTAAGAATTGTGATTTTCAATCATTTTCTGTTAAAAAATTACTCGTTTCTGTAAGTAAATATAGTAATTTACTTGTAAAATTGTTTCTATATGGAATTAAAAAATCTGAGATTTTGAGTAGAGTCCGATTCTTGAGCTCAAAAGTTTGATGAATATTAGGCCTGCAAACTTTACTTATATTGGATTTAGTTTCTTCAGTTTGCAAATTTATACATCTTAGAGAAAAAAAAAGCACTTTTAAAAGAAATGCGTCACAGTACAAGATTTTGTTACATTTTCAGGAAGGAGAGATAGTCCATAATAAATTTGAATTATAGGTCTGCCTTAAATAAAACCTCACATGTTAAATCTAAAGATTAGGCCAAAGAAAAAATACTTGTGTTTCAGCTAACTCAACCCACCCCAAATTTTAGACCGTACCCTAAAATTTGTCATGGCAATACTAGCAAGCAGTGAAGGTCAGGATCTTGTTTCTATACAACAATATAAAAAAAAAATATTTTTAAATAATCTTCCTTACGATTTCCCCTATTTTCGTTGGCCATGTTAGCGGAAACCAGAGTATTTTTTATTTGCAGTTTGAAACTATTTAAGACATAAAAAATATGAAGTATATCACTATGATTCTTGTAGGGTTTTGTTACATTTCCTTTAATTTTATGAAAATTGTTGAGCCTAACAAGAATTAATCACAATAAAAATCATTACTTGATACAGACTGATACTAATTTATATACAAAAAGTTGTATATAAATTAGTATTTAAACCACAACATTTATTAAATACATTATCTGCATGTAGAGAAATAGTGGGTCATATGATTGGATTTAAACCCTATATAGCATACCTTATATTTTCCTAGTTTACATTTTCACTCAAGTGAAACTGTTCAAACATAAACATCTATATGTTTACATGTATGTACAATGAAAAAAAGATCTGTTCAGTGTGGCAGGGTCCGACAAATCTTTAACTTGGTAGCCCGGAATGCGTGAGGCGGTCTTATTCTTCCTTGGGTTAGTGTCGACGGGTAGGTGGGGGTATTTTGAGTATAATTATTCGAGTTATCTGGGAAATGAAACCATTCTTCCATTGTGGAAGCGTGTCCCTTTAAATCTTGTCTTGAATAACAGTGGTGTTGATTAGAGCTGAAATCTGGCTTTGACGAGCTACTACACATGCAAATTTGTAGTAGCCCAACTGACTCTCGATAAAAATTTCTGGTAGCCCGGACATCAACTTTTGGTAGCCCGCGGGCTTCAGGCATGTGATTTGTCGGACCCTGGTGTGATTTTTCTCAGAAAAATGGGGTTTTATTCATCTCCAAGGAAGAATTTCAAAAAAAATCTCATATTTTCTCTCTCCTTGATGAACATGAATCCTAAATTCCATCACAACCACATACTTATATTATTTATTGTTAATTAGAATCCATACATGTATATATACTGAGGGAGAAAAGTTTAGCAAGTTTTTGTTGCACCCTGGAAATAATACATTTTTGGTTGTAAAATCAAGAAACTACTGCCATAGACACAATATTTTATTAAACACACATCAATAACAGTCGAACATCTAAAGACGTAACGAATAAATGAACGTAGGCTACGGTCGAGCCCGTAAAGTCCCAGAATGTTTGTATATCTTGTATACAATACAGTATTATTTCTGAAAAAAGTGCTAAACGTTAAACGTTTTCCCCTCAGTATAAGATTTTGTTACATTTTCAGGGAGGAGAGGTAGTCAATAATACATTTGAATTATAGGTCTGCCTTAAAACCTCAGTAAAATCTAAAGATTAGGCCAAAGAAAAAAATACTTGTGTTTCAGCTAACTCAACCTAAAGCGGGTAAGAAGTAGAAAGATAAATGGAGGCATAGTAAGAAGCAAGAATTTAAAATATATTCGGTCTCCGCTATCCAGTAAAGAATCCTAACTAGGTATGTACATAAAGGAACTGTGTTCACATGGCCAGCAGTATAAACACAGCTACAAACATTGATCATCAAATGGACACATGGCAATGGCAACATGACGTCCCCATCTGATTGATGACAATGCTATGGGAAAACATCTCTCCCAAGAAAACACCGATGAAATTCAGTGGCATTGGTAAAGATTACCATGCGTCTCTGTAACCAACATAGTTTTTGATTTTACAAATTGTTTCCGTACAATAATTATCAAGCACAAGTACTGAAACAGTATGATGTATGCAAGTTTATGGAAACATTAAACAAAAAAAGCATTTAAAATCACACAAAACTTACAATTAACAAAAATTACCAAGTCTGAGTGAAAAAATACATTCGAAATCACTATCTCCATTGGTAATAACCATCATTCCAAATCTAGTGTTTCCAATCTAGAGCCGTTTAGACCTGTGACACAATACCGATTTTTATCTAGAAGTATCATTTATAGAGTTTCTTTTCATTGAAGTATAATCAAATGAATTCAGCAAAAACAACAAAAAAACAGGAAAAGAAATGAAATATGGTCAAGATAAGTATTAACAAAAAAACTAATCAATACAATTTCTTGGCCAGCCTGAGTTTGTTTTACAAGTTAAAAATACTTGATTCTTCAAAATAATAAAAAATATAAATATTTAGAAAACCAGATCTGAACAGTTGCATGGCGGAGGGAGGTGGGGTTGTCGAAAATTAATCTACAAAAACGCAATTGGGGTTGACATGTTGTCCAACGAGGTTTGAAACCAAACTTTTCATCTATCAGATAAGGAACAAAATCCTTCCTCCCGAATTTTTGACATGTTATTTTGAGCATTATGAAAATCTCTTTAAACTCAAATCTTGATTCATGTAAGGTAACATTTTTATGGGTAAGTTAGCGACAGAAACCAAAACCGTTCTACCCCACGACAGCCCTAACAGATGCACATTAGTGTTAAATACAACAACATAGCACAAACTGTAAAGATGGAATGGTACAATTCATATAATATTATGGATGTTAACCACTTTATACAAATAAATACATAAAATAAATCTACCAATATATACAGGTAAACAGTCCATATATTTAGACTGTATTTCTTTTTACAACTAGTTCATTGCCCACTCACACACACTGATCAATGACACAATAACGAATCAACGTTTCATTCAATATAAAGAGTTTAGGACTACAAAATTACTTTCTCTTTTAAAGGGACACATGGCAATCTTGATTTTTTATCGGTGTCCCGTTACTTTTTCTACATAACCTACATGTGTTTAATCATTAATATTAGTTAAATGAATAGTAGCAGATTGTGTTTTCATATTATTAACTGTTGATGATATTGCACCAATAATATATTTAAACCTATGGTAGAATAAGACAAAAAACTCAAAACTAATTATATTCAAGCAGTTTAAAAGTCAAAATAATACTGGAAAAATAAACTGACGTTTATGTAAACACAAGAGTTAAAAGGTCAGCGTGTCTTTTTAAGGATGTATACATTTCTAATTAGTTTCTATAAGGCCGGCCATAAAAAATTGTTGGTTTGCTGTTTCCCTAGCTACCCACGAAAAAGGGCCCTACCCAAAACTTTTTACTCAAAGGTTTCAAGAATAGGGGGCCTGGACATATTCACCAAGTGTGATTACCCTCCAGCAGCATTAAGGTGTTCAAACATTTAGTAGGTTGGAGGATGGTTTGAGTTGTAAGAACATCAGATTTATCAAAAATCTTTATGAAATACTGTGTACCTGGTTTAACAAGGTTTATAAACAGACACAAATGAAAATAAGATGCGAGCATTAAACATGTTGATAAATTCCGTTTGTCAACACAAGATCAGCTACACATTTATGCCAGAAATGGGGTAATACAGGACAAATAGGCAGACAAGATAACCCCTCTACACTGTCTAACAAGTTTCTGGATTCAAGTAAAATACGCCTTACAGATGAACACAAATAGATTTTTAAATTGTTTTAATAATATTGTGATATCATGCTTTTTCATTATTTTATTGAATACTCAAAAACCACCATGTGCAATGGTGTGATGCCAGAGAGAGACATTTTTCAATAACCACCACGTGCAATGGTGTAATGCCAGAGGGTGACATTACTCAATAACCACCATGTGCAATGGTGTGATGCCAGAGGGAGACATTTTTCAATAACCACCATGTGCAATGGTGTAATGCCAGAGGGAGACATTACTCAATAACCACCATGTGCAATGGTGTGATGCCAGAGGGAGACATTACTCAATAACCACCATGTGCAATGGTGTGATGCCAGAGGGAGACATTTTTTATGCCTAACAGGAGATGAGTATCTTTGCGAGATAGAGAAATCTCACCCGAGGGGTTAGAATTGCAACCAGGGACGAGGCTCTGCCGAGTGCCTGTTTGCAATTCTGATTATCGAGGGTGAGATTTCCCTATCTCACATGGATCACTCATGATGGATTATTTTTCTCTCAATATGTGTTTTTTACCGGCATAAAATCAATGACTTTGCTGATTTAACGCCAGAATAAGGCGACGTCGACGTAACGTCATGACGTCGTAAGTCACATGTCATGTAAGATAGAGTTCTCTCATATGTGGAATATAAGAATCCATCATGAGTATCCATGTGAGATAGAGAAATCTTACCCGAGGGGTTAGAATTGCAACCAGGGGCTAGGCTCTGCCGAGTGCCTGGTTGCAATTCTGATCCCGAGGGTGAGATTTCCCTATCTCACATGGATCACTCATGATGGATTATTTTTCTCCCATTATGTGTGTATTACCTGCATAAAAGCAATGACTTTGCTGATTTAACGCCAGAATAAGGAGACGTCGACGTCAAGTCATGACGTCGTAAGTCACGTCATGTAAGATAGAGTTATCTCATTCGAGCAGAAATGGGAGAAAATGCCTATCTCACATGAGTAGAAATGGGAGAAATAGAGATCCACGCATCCTAATGCCTATAAGAAACAGGTAGGCTATACCATGTGACTTTTTAATCTCACGCACAGCTAACAAAAGCCTCGATTCATCAAAATGTCACATTTATAGCCAGGTATGTAAAACATATATATTAAATCGGACAACACCAGTATGTTCTATATAAATCATACAGGGGACATAAAAAATAATGAGATAAAACACGCATATACATTTATACACAATCATTCTTAACACAATATACATATGTATTACACATCCATTCTTAACACAATATACATATATATTACACAACCATTCTTAACAATAACTCTATTATAATTTATTACATAAGAAGGAATGTGTATCGATTGACATGGTCCTTTTTATACAACTTTGTATGAAATAAGATACAAAATGCTGTTTTTAACAGATCACAGTGAGATGTTATGGTGAACAGACAGCTAGAAAGATATAAATTCCATAAAATAAGATCACTTTTCATGTCTTCAAACATGATACCTGGCAAATTAATAATTGTTGTTTAAGGGGTCATCAACACAGTTGAATATCATTATATTAAGCTATGTAGAGCCTCTCCACAGAGAGTGAAATGGAAACATAGGAACTTGGGAACCGTGCCCTACTCTTATTATCACACAGATTCCTACATATGGTTCTTTTAAAGTTATCCGTGTTATACGTGAGTGATGGAAAGCCTGATCTTACACATGGGGGAAGATAAAAGTCGCGTGCTGATATCAACAATGAGTCGCATGACGTCATTGTGTAAATAAACATGTAAAACGTTAATAGTTGGCGACGTCAATGCGCAAATGATATCAGCAAGAAAAAGAATCAATCATGGGTATCCCGTTTAGATAAGGAATTCCAACAGAATTCGGCAGAGCCTCAGTTCCGATAAAAACAAGAAATCTTTACCAGATATCCATGAAAGATTCTTATACTATTACATGGGACCTCCCAGTACATCGCAATCCAGCTGACGCAGCTTTAGATTTAGTGACTTGCCCGTGAAGAAAGTCAGTGGTGACGACGAGACTCAAACATGATATCCGGATTTTAAGTCTACTGAACCATGACATCTCCTTGATACTTGACAGTAAAGAAGACAGTAGGGTTGCAATGATACACTATGCTCGTGATACTTATGGCAATACTCGACTGACGATACGATACATATCCTACATATAAAAACCATAAGAAAGATAACTTTTACAATTGTGAGATTATTTTTGTCAATAAGAGCAAGTTTGTGCTTACGGTATTTGCGTATCGTTACCGTATCGCAATATAGACCCCAGAGAAAGTATCGCGATACAATCATATCGCGAATAATCGTTGCACCCCTAGGAAACAAGAATGTAAAAAAAATCAAAATGATCTTATACAAAAGGATATGTATTATTATAGAGTCTTGAATTCATGCTTATAATAAAAACAATGACTTCTTCGGATTTTTTACGACAAATACTGGAATTCATTTTTATCCTCTGTAACGCTTAATCATTACGCACTATATATGCACATCTTTATGCATATTATAGAAAAACACATGGTCCTATTACCGCATACATGTACAGTAATATTATTGTACACACAATTTTATTGTGTAGTTGTACAGAAAGGGCAGGCAATATTGGGAATATCTTTCCACCATAAATAATTAAATTGCACATATTTGTTTTCATTCACTCACTAACCACTGCGTACGTTTCAGACGCAGCGAAAAAGCATATCCTTTAAAGTCTATATAACCATGTTGATGCAGTGCAGGCTTTGAAACCATTTTCTGAGCAAATGAACATGACCATAAATATATCTTATATTGAGCACATACATGATGATAAGGGCGAGTTGAACTTAGAAAATAGTATTTTTTCATTCTGGTTGAGCATAGTAGTTGGGTGAACATTGACGGTGTAACTACACGTCACAGCCTATATCTGCCGTCACGTATTTGTTTTTCTCTACATCTCAAAATGAGCAAATGTTGTAAAGCACATTTGTGGGAAATGATCATATTCATTCCATGTGAAATTGGTAGTATATTACAGAAAATCTAAATCTAAAAATGCAGGTTACTTATTTTAAATTACTTCTGCCTCAGAGAAATGAGTCCAGGGGATGGGAATTAGACATTTCGAAATTGATTATTTTAGATTTGTCTACTTTTATTTCCGCACTATATTTAACCTGCACTACTCAGTAAGGAGAAACACTAGTTACACATCCAGAATAACTAGAGTAAGTTGTATATAGACGATTGAGTGACTGTGTATTATTGATTTTAATCAACGAGTTGGATAAAATGATAGGATACGAGGCTGTATCCGACTTTTTGTCACAAATGTAAGATTCTGTTTATCATATAACGCACCTACTACCTGATATTTTCACTTTAATGTTGTCAATTTACCTTACATAGGACATCAATTTGTAAGAGAAATTATGACGTCATTTTTTGTTTACAGGACATTGCTACGTTACGCGGCTGTAAATGCGTTCGCATACAAATAATGCGACACCTAAAACCAAATTTAACGTTACTAGCATGCATTTTATGAAATAAGATTTCAAATAATGATAAATAGCTGAACGTAACAAATGATATACCTTGCAAACAATTGGGATTAAATGTTTTACTGTATACAAACACAGTGATTCGGTCCTCATTTGCATCTGTAATACACTAGTGTATTACGAGAAATAAGTCATGGCTTTATTGTACTCCCAGAAGCCATGTTATGTGAAAAATTGTATATTATGCCTCTGACTGACACGAGCCCTTGCAAAATCGTTGACAGAGCCTTCATCTCTGATGTAATAGGTCAATTAGCATGTGTACGATCTTCACATGGCATATAGACTTTCTAGCATATATTCTCCATTTGCAACTCACTCTCTAAAGCTGATTTTGTTTTAAATAGCATGCAAAAATTGTCAAAATAAAACATTCATGATTGATGAAATCAGGAATTCCAGTTGTTTACAACCTATCCATGCAACTTATAATTCCATGTGTGTTAAACCCTCGACAAAAATATTCATAAAACTAAGGATTTTGAAAAATACGATTTTCTCTTGCATATCTCTCTATTACTAAGATATAAAAACTGAAATAAAATAAAATCACACTTTGAAAATATTAAAAGTTGTATACTTGGCTGTTTTCCTTTCTTTCTGTCCATTTTACATACACCGTGATGAGAATTCTCTCATTCTCCCTGCACATCTAATGTTTATAACCACATAACAACAGGAGTATGGAGCCATAATTACAGATGTTGGTCCCTGCTCTCACGTCCCCCCGTTGTAGGCGTAGTCTGCTTTATTATGCATAATGAGTTTCTCCTCCACAAAATAGTAGCTGTCGGACCTTGTATCATACGGACAGTCTATCATTTCTTGTACTGAAAAAACACAACACACACATCAACAGATTTACTTATTTAATACCGGTATTTATTTTCTACAAAAAATTGTTTTCTAAAGAAACAAACAAAATGACTTTAAGGCACGAACCCAGAGAATAACTGCAAAATTACACTAAAAACTCATTAATCCAAACCCTATCCAGGTGTTGTTCATAAAATAATGTAAATGTGCCGACTAAAAGTATCGGTATATTTACGGGTACTTAAAATACTGAGACTGAATATATGCGTAAAATGAATTAGACTGGGTAACTCTTAATTTGACATTCCAGTTTTGGATTTTGGCTTCGCTGGTTTAAGCTGTTTTTATCATATGCGACTATAGAGTTCAGATTTTCAAATGTTTTAAAGTTACATGTATATATACATAACTCATCATCAGTAGGTCTAGGAATGGTACACATCTGTTGTAAACTTTGACTGTTGATGGCTGATAGGGACTTTAAAGAAATGGTTTAATGACATGCCAAATCCTGATCTAGATTACAGTTTATTCAGGTCATGAAAAGGTACTATTCCATTACTTGTTGTAGATTAAAAAAAAAACACAATTTTTCTAAAAAGGCTATACTGTTACTTTGGCGCAAAAAGTCGTAAGTGCAAATCTACATATATAATACTTACTGAGTTATTGCATCAAGGTGATGAATAGCAGAGGTGTTTAAAAATTGAATTGAATTGGGTTTTAAGGCGCACCAACACATGAAAGGTTATATGGCGCCTAACAGGCATGAACATGCCAGGCTCATCCTCCATGTACATCAAGATAAAATATGGAGAATGGGCCTAGGACCTTCTCACCCTGAACTGCAGAGTTGCTGCAAATTCTGTTGTAGACACTCCATTTACGCTGGAGCCACGTTTATTGTTTAAGAATTAAGACTAAAATTAAATTGTTCCCATATTACTGACGATAGATACACCATTTAAATTACGTCTGCAAATGCCCAAAAAATGAAACAAGTATTTCACTAGTGTGGGGATATTTTTTGGCCTACAATGATAATGGGCCAGCAAAAAGGGTCAGTGGCCCCTGTTATATAGGAATGTATAGCAAAATTATAGATTTTAATGGGCCATTGACAAATCTGAGGGGCCATTTGATAAAATCAATGGGTCACAAAAGCTTATTTAAGCTTATTTTTGCCTTTAGAGGTAAATTTACATCATATTTGAATAGCTTATATGAGGCGCCCTACCAAAAATAAAGACTGATTTGGGCTATCACTTGTAGTATTTTCCAAAATGAGTTCGGTCCATGCCAGCAATATCCCTGCTAGTGTTCAGAGCTTATCAGGGGCTATGTATGACAATGCTCTACCCAGAAACTATGTGACTTACTTTCTTGTGGTTCCAACTGGGGGAACTCATATATATGTTCTACTGTGTTCCGACTGTGAGGTATACAAAAACCAAACTCAAAGTCAAAACATTTCATCAACTTTTCCTTGAAGAAATGTTTCTCGATCATCCTGAACTTGTTTACTGGCTTGTCTCCAATCACAAACTCAACTCTGCAATAAAGTAAAACACATGTAAAATGTGTCAATAAAATGTTTATCCAACCATAACAAGACATGTAAGTGTCAATACGAAATACCTATCTGGCAATGGAATCAAGAGTGAAAACCTCTGTGACCTTGTGGTGACCTCACTTCCCAATACATGATAAAGCAATTAAAATGTGGCCTTGGTAGCTCAGTTACTGTGGAAGCTTCGGTTTTAGAGCTGCAGACTCCTGCTTCGCATGGGTTATCTCCCTGTCGAAGGCATATCTAATGGGAAATTTCAACCATCCTTCATCTCATCCCCCTCTGAGGTTGCTGTCCCAATATAACCTTTGATGTGTTAATGGGACGTAAAACCTCATTTCATTTCATTCAAAACAATCTCAGTGTTTCAGCAGACAAGGCACTGTAAAATGTTTATTTACAGCTAGAGAGAGAGAGAGCAGAGAGAGTGAGAGAAATGTCCTTGTAATATTTAGAATTTATATACCAGTTCCCCTAATGATAACTGCAGCTGGGCACTATGCCCAGGGGGCTCTCTTATATAATCAATTTTTTCTTTTTTTGGATACAAAAGATCGAAAATGTATTGAATTTTGAAGAATACATATCTTTCTTTTATTTCTTCTTTTTTTTGGAAAAAGGGGTGGAGGGCTTCTATTAATGGATGCGCTCTCATAATGGGAAATACGTTAGATCATGATGTTATATAATTATTCATTCATTTTATCTGTGGAAATCTACAGTCTATTAGACTAACACTTTTCTACAGGTAATTTATATCTATTTCATTTCATTCTACAGGTGAAAGATAAGGATTTGTCATAGAAAGAGAATTTATAATCAATAATAACTAAATCAGTAAGATAAATATCATGAGAGTTTGCGTCACATTGCACTCACTCTCCAGGTGCATTTGTACGGAAATCAGTTATCCTGCCATGCTTATGTCAAGTGGCTTATGTCAAGTGAAGTGTTTACAAAATTGTATTAATACCCGGTTGGCTTGAATAAGTCAGTTTAAAAAACATAAAGAGATTAAAAAGCAAATATTGAAAATTCAGTCTCTTAATTTAGATTTATCAAACACCTTCAAACCGCTTTATGATGGTATTTTGCTATTTTCATTTAATATGTACCAATAAAAAGCCTTTTCATAAAGATTTATAATTTGTTCAGAAAATAAAAACAATGCGTCTGAAAAGTCAAAACAAAATCTTGGCATTTATAACAAGTTAGTTTAGAGAAAATGAATTCCTAAGGGCAGGGATTATCCCAGCTGATTTTTTAAATATATATGGACTTTTTTCGTGCATTTATTAAATGAGATTGTTTTCCATTTTAATATTAGAATATCGTGAAATTGTGCCAAAATTGACTCTTTCCAAGAGTTGAAAAATAATAAAGTGACTTTTAACTTTATATAACTACTGGTAAGTATCTTAACTCGTGACACACAAAAGAAAACAACAAATAAGGACTGAACAGAAGTTACTCACGTGGCTCCGACTGTCTTAAGTTTGAGAAACTGTGGAGTGAACTGATAGCGTACAAATCTGCCTGCGTTGGGATCCATATCATCCTGGTCAAACTCATCCCCACCATTATCTACAAATATAAACATGCTGTAAGGTTGAAATAATATAAGAAGAGGATTCAAAAGTAGGTTAAGGTGACAGGGCCGTTTTAATAAATTGAGATGCCAATTTTAACGCTTTATATAAAACTCAAGATTGCCATGTGTCCCTTTAAGATAAAATTTATGTTTTAGAGTATGACAATATAAAGAGTGCAGTGTGTCCTTTTATTTCTTACAATTCATAATTGAAACAGTTCCCTCTTAGATAGATATTACAAAACACAACATTGCGCTGCTTTTACAGGTCATGATATGGTAATATAACTAGAAATGTGTCCATTGGACTGGGATGCCCCCACTGAAAACAATCAGTGTAAATTGTAAAATCTGACGTAAAATGGGCCGTAACTCTGATAATACTGGGTAGATTTTGACGCCAAATCGATATGATCATTTTGATATCATAGGTAAGCATCCTGTAAAGTTTGAAAAGAAACGAAGGAAATCTGTGGGAGGAGATAGACACACAAGATATTTTGACGTAAAATTTGACGAAAAAAGGGCCATAACTCCGGTAATACTGGGTCAATTTTGACGCCAAAAAGGTAAGCACATCTTGACATCATAGGTAAGCATCCTGTAAAGTTTGGAAGCAATCCATTGAAAAATGTGGGAGTGAATAGACACACAAGATAATTTGAAGAAAAAGGGGCCATAACTCCAGTAATACTAGGTTGATTTTGACACCGAAATGGTATGCACATATTGACATCATAGGTTAGCATCCTGTAAAGTTCCGAAGCAATCGGTTGAAAAGTGTGGGAGGAGATAGACACACAATTTTTTTCGGGACGGAAGGACAAACATACACTATATGCTCCCGCACCATGGCATAGAAATGGATTGGGTGAGGTGTACATGCAGCGTATGAATCGGATTATCCTATACTAGTATATGGAAGTAGTACGCTACCAGATTGTGCCGGTTTTGCCACTTCAAACAGCACTGTCTGGGAGTCCATGTCACGCAACTTGAAGCGGGTAAAGTCTATACCATATACATTAGCTTCTGGTGGGACCAGGTAATCTGCAAACAGAAAGAAGCAAATATGACTAGAACTATCACTGAAGGTTATGAATACCCTGCTTAAATTCTAAATCAAACAAAGGGCCATAATTCTGTAATAAATTAGGCAATCAACAAGGAGTGATGTAGAGGGACATAAGGTCATAAATGACAAAAATGTGTTACGCGAAGGGCGCAGAGCCTGTCAGAAACAGCCTACTGGTACATGAGTCAGTAACATGACGTATAATCTCAAACATAGTACCTTATGATGGACGCTTACAGAATGAAGCAACCAATTAATGAACAAAGGAGTAAATTAGGATGGGACAGACACATCAAACACATATATCACATACACATGCATATAGTTTTGTGAAATCTATAGAGCTGTCGTGAAACCAGGCTGCAGAGGCACATGAAAATGTGAAACCTATCCTGTATAACAGTAGTAATGTATGTATGTATGGGGTTTAAAAGGAAGCTACTAGTAATTTCTGGAGCAGACAAGGTTGTGTCTGCAGACGGCTCTGAGGCTGAAACCAGTATACTCCTTTGAAACTTTGTTTTACCCCCGGTGGGGATATTATAAATATATAAGTGGGAAATTAAATCGGGGAATATTTTTTCATTAAACAATATTGAGATTCAGGTTGTGAAGAAATTAACTAAATATTTTTACATGTACATAATTCAGCATTTCACTCTTGATCCACAGCTTATAATATATTGTAGCTGAAATTCACTTTGTATTTGCACAGGTGTAAATTGCTTAATTGAAAATAACACCTGTCTGAATAAATGGTTTACTTCGGTAGTTAGAGTATGGCAGACAGATGAAATAAGCATGCTACAAAACACATAGGGTATGGTCTCATCTCGTTGGGTAATTTAAACACCTCAATGGGCTATGCCCATCTCGATGTTTAAATCCACAAACTCGATGAGACCCTCTATCTATTATATAAACTGCGTAATTCGTCAATAAACCTATTTATTGAGTGTTTCGCTAGCAATGACAAGGTTATAGATGTAGAGGTAGTGCTTTGAAAATGTCAAACTTAACTTAGGTTTTTTAAATTTTGATTCAATTCATAACTTTCACATCCGGTAGGTTGAGATATTCAGTAGGTGAAAATAAAGGGGTTTACTCGGACTTTATCCTCAATCTCTATGAAAATATATGATTTAAATTAAATGTATCCATACTGGTGTTTCAAAATCAGACAACACCAAAAGAAGATTCATAGAAGTACACCAATAATAAAGCTTTTAATAATATAATTATCGCTGCAAGCCAGTTTTATAAAGGGCTAAAGTCAGTTGAGCACCAACGATAAACACCGAGTTTACCCCCTACCAGAATGTGGAGGTCTTGTATTTTATTGATCAGTGATAGGTCAAAATTATTTTGCTTATGTCATGTGAAAGTTATGAATAGAAATATTGCAGTAGGATATCAATTGTACATGAATTATGTGATCCAGACCCTAAAGCAACACTCGTTAATCAATCCGACACCTAATCAACAGAGAATTAAATAGTCCTCCACACAAGCATAAGCTTGTCTCGGAAAAAAATAATAATAAAAGAATCCATAATATTAATTAACCACTCCATTGGATTAATATCATAACAGATATTAGTAAAGATTAGTAATAATAGTTTTAAGGTAATATTATTTTATATGTACAAATAGTTATTAGATAATATTATTTTATATGTACAACCTAGAGACTGAACCTCCTCAATTTGAACTCTGGTGACATCTTGATTTGAATCTACCATGGCATGTACACCCTAGAGACTTAACCTCCTCAATTTCAACTCTAGTGGCATCTTGATTTGAATATACCATGATTTGAATCTACCATGACATGTACACCCTAGAGACTTACCCTTCTCAATTTCAACTCTAGCATCGTCTAGATTTGAATCTACCATGACATGTACACCCTAGAGACTTAACCTCCTCAATTTGAACTCTAGTGGCTGCCAGGCATCTTGATTTGACTCTACCATGACATGTACACCCTAGAGACATACCTCCTCAATTTGAACTCTAGTGGCATCTTGATTTGACTCTACCATGACATGTACACCCTAGAGACTTACCCTGCTCAATTTCAACTCTAGCATCGTCTTGATTTGAATCTACCATGACATGTAAACCTCCTCAATTTGAACTCTAGCATCGTCTTGATTTGAATCTACCATGACATGTACACCCTAGAGACTAAAACTTCTCAATTTGAACTGTAGTGGCATCTTAATTTGAATCTACCATGACATAATGATATACACGCTGGAGACTTACCTCCTCAATTTGAACTCTCGTGGCATCTTGATTTGACTCCACCATGACATGTACACTCTAGAGACTTACCCTCCTCAATTTCAACTCTAGCATCGTCTTGATTTGAATCAACCATAACATGTACACCCTAGGGACTTAACCTCCTCAATTTGAACTCTATCATCACCTTCATTTGAATCTACCATGACGTCTTGATTTGAATCAACCATAACATGTACACCCTAGGGACTTAACCTCCTCAATCTGAACTCTAGTGGCATCTTGATTCGATGCTGTAAACACCATTCATTCATTGATCTGAATCTACAATGACATGCCAAATGTCTCCAATTTACTCGACACATATCTTCGCGATTTTTTATATACATTTTAATGTGTTTGTTAGAGGTGCATCCCACACTAATGCAATAGGATATTGACCAATTAGTTATATGTGAATTATTTATTTAAAATGATATTGTCACTCACATTTTATTGTAAAACATGTAATTGTATATATATTGTAAATAATTATTTTAAATGGTTGTAATAAACATGATAGACATTGATAGTTTACTTATTTTAAATTAAAAACATGTAAAAAATTGGCAATGTTACAAAATCAAATTATGTTTCTTAAATTCACCTCCTATCAATTAAAACGAGTAAACCCTAATTATACTGTCATTCACATTCATAGTTTTCTAAATATAACTTATAATTACTAGCGATACTTCAAATTATCCACAACCAAAAATGTTATTGACTTTATTACACTCGACTTGTCAACAGAAAAACTGGGACAAACTGACATCCACTTTGTTAAAAGTAAAGAAAACAAACTGTAGTTGTATGCAGTCATCCCTTTATGACTTAGTCGGCCGTCAATTATCTTCTCAAGTGTCATAAAGTTTGATAAACTATAACAAGTTCGGCTTTTCAGTTTTGTTTTTTTGATGTCGCCAAACACTTTTGCCAAAGTTCAAAATTTAGAGCTATTTTTATTTTTCTTTCGTATCTGGCTTCATTGGCAAAGCCCAGAGGAGGCTCTGAGTAGGCTAGATGGTATTCTAGAAATACGAGCCCTGAAGCAGAGTGAATGCGTCTTATTATCAGAAAGCACCCTAAATTATCACCTTAATTTAACCTTTTTAGACCACACGTAAAGCATGAACCTCTTTGTATTCAATGCTGAAGTGAACAGTAAACATTGTTTTATAGTTTAAGTTATTTAAAGGGCATCTTGATTTGAATGTGCTATTTTCAAAAAAGGTTTATTTCATTCAGCTGCCGAAGGCAGGCAGCTGAATCTTATATGACTTTTAAATGTGCCTTTGGTTAACAGACTGTGACTCCAGGGCTGTACAAATAATTTTTTTAGCCACTAGTCCGGGACTAGTCACCCTGTCAAAAGTGACTAGTCCCAAAGAAATTGTGACTAGTCCAAAAAAATGCACACAAGTCCTGAATACTTTCGATTTCTCAATATGTTAAAACTGCGTCTTGCATACTCATTATAATTCATTATACACAGTAAAGGAAACAATCATTATTTACTCTTCAACGTGTTAAGTGTTATTGTTTCAATGTATTGCCATTTTCAGCTCACCTTGGTTGAACAGGTAATCACGTGACGAACATGTGATTTACCTGTAGTATTCGTTTCATTGGCTAGCGGGTCTGGATTAAAATAGATCAGGTCAATTGATTGGATTATGCGACAATGCCGACTGTCAATTAAAGTAATTTGGAGGCAGGACTTCCGGCATGGTTGATTGTTGCTAAAATTGCCCGGGGTAATCGCTGATCGCCGCTGTGGATGCTTATTGCATTACATAAGCGAGTGCAATTAAAGGATTACGTTGAGAAGTGTGCTGGAGTATTTTTATGACATGTGGACAAATCTGGGACTGAAATCTTTCAAACAGTGACATGCCCGAATTTTTAAAAAAATATATATTTTTTTTTTTATTTTTTTTTAAATTGGACTAGTCCGGGACTGAAATCTTTGAAAAGGTGACACGCCCGACTTTGTTTTTCGACTAGTCCCGGGCGTAGGGCTATAGGATTTGTACAGCCCTGGACTCATGTAAGTGGCAATATGCATGCTTTACAACTTGAATTCCTAGAGAACTCATCTGAAAAACTTGAATGGTATAAACACATATTTTGTAATGTTGAAAGGTTACCATTTCACTTGCTGAAATGACATTTTCGTAAACCAGTCTACTGAAATGTAGCATGTAATCCATTTGCAACATCTCGTACACTGCTTTGCAGTATCCCGAAGAATGACGAGATTGGCCGAGCGTTCACGATTGGCATGTAATCATTACTATTATATGTATATTAGCGACGAAACATTCAGACGTCTGAATGGTGCGGTTGGTCGAGGCGTAGCGTTAGTGCCCACGAAGGTAGGGTTCAAGCCTGCTGATTTCCTTTTTTTTTTTTCATTGGTTTATATTATTCCTTTACATTTTTCACTTTGATAACGCAATCTTATGTTAACAGTGAACAGTTTATATGTGTTGTAATGTACACTCTAACGCACACGTGAACAATTGTATTTATGTGGTGATGTGTACTTCTAGCACGTCGTATTACAAGGTAATTGTAATCAATATGTAAGGCATGTCAAGGTTTTTGAACAGAAAGAAGCGAGGTAGCCCACATTGATTTAAAATGTTTGGTAGGAAGAACTGATGGTAAAAATCGGGAAGAATGTAAGAAAAAACGGTCGTCCGTGACAACATTTATTTTTTTCAATATTGTTTTAACACCCGTGACTTGATATATTATTATGTTAACTTCTTGTCTCTCGGCAGCTATTTTACGCTTGCGTAAAACCTTGCTTGTGTACAATTGATATCCTACTGCAATATTCCTATTCATAACTTTCACATGACATAAGCAAAATAATTTGACCTATCAGTGATCATAGGTTTATTTTAATTAAAGGGCTCTGAAAAACTTGAAAAAAGCTGAAAGAAGTATCAAAATGCCATGAAAAATAAAGGAGATATGACCTGTTGACAATTTGCAAAGAAGCATAATTGGGGCGGCATGTACATGTACTGCTAATGTCAACAAATATCAGGTGAAATAAAAATAAAATTAAAACCATAAAAACACTGCTGAAACAGGAGCTTATTATCCTCGAACATGTGTTAATGACTTTATTTCCCCAGTGAACATTTACCAGGCACCAGGTATATATTGATTATCTCCACCATCCCTCACTTCTCAGAAATGTCTGTTGACAACAAATTGTCACACAAATGATCACAATCCCTGATCGCAGCCATAGTTGAGCCAATTATTATAATTATCTTATCCCATAGTTGGCCTGATGTCCAGGAAAATGGAACAACTAATAAAGAAAGGGAGAGGTTTGTAAATGGAACTGCTAATAAAGACAGAGGGAGGTTTTTCTAAACATGTTTCCTAGAAATGAGAAGTAAGGAGCCATTATTGGAATAAACGATTACAGCTTATATCATTTCAGCCTGAAAATAATCCTTACTGTCAGCAATATAACCTCCCTTTAGACAAATATTTACGATTTAGCAAAAAAAACAAGCCGAGTCGTCGCGATTTCCAGGCCAAACATTTTCATAACAATAAATAAACCAAAGGTAACATTCGGCTGAATTTAATGCATATACACATTTCATCTACATTTTGATTAACACCATCCTCCAGTTCCTTTAAATGATAATATATTACTATTATC
Source organism: Cyrtodaria siliqua (assembly GCA_037043455.1). Taxonomy (NCBI): domain Eukaryota; kingdom Metazoa; phylum Mollusca; class Bivalvia; order Adapedonta; family Hiatellidae; genus Cyrtodaria; species Cyrtodaria siliqua. The sequence continues at coordinate 35,574 of JAWPHD010007510.1, read as the reverse complement.
AGAATTCTGAATGTAGTCCTTGATTTAATTGTCCAACACTCTAATACTAAGTGAATTCCTTTGCTTTAGTAAAGAGCTCTTTAGTTTTCCTGGAGCATACACTGAGTGTAGAAAAGCATTCCCATGATCTAATATTATGTAAATATCACATCCTCTTGAGGGTGCCGGTGGATATTGTCAACCCGAGACCTATCGCCTCGGTCGACATTATCATTTCGAGAGTTGATAATATCCACTGGCACCCTCAAGAGGATGTGATATTTATTTTATTCTACCGAACAAATACTCCTAATATACTCGATAATGAAGAAAAAATTGTTGTTGTTGAAAAAAACTATTTTTAGAACTGAGCTTTTGAAAAAGCTAGCGGGATGATATTGTGCGCTATCACCCGCTAAGACACGTTGAGGGCGATAGCGCGAAATATTAACCCGGCAGGATATCGGGATTTTACATGGAGTGTTTACAGTGAGGTATAATAATAAAAGATAAGAATTGCTCTATTTAGAGCATGGGAAGGATTTTCTACAGTGAGGGAAAGTAGCGTTAGGAAACATTTAACATTACAAATATCATCATCATCATTAATAATATACACTGATACTACAGGGGTTGTTTTTTTCAGAAATAGGGGAAGAAACAAATGAGGCCCTTCAATTGGAGAAAAAGCGTGATTTTCGAACATTGTGCAATTTCGAGACATAGGGGAACAGCGTATTAGGCAGAAACTAGAGACTTGAGTGTGCAAATATGCAAACATTGTGCAAAATAACTTGCTATTATGCGCTTACGGTCAATCTAAAAAAAGCACCAAGTGGGTTATACTTTTGGGGCATGTTTTTTTATTTTAACAGATAGATGTGAGTATGAGGGGGAAAATGTTGTTTACAAAACATCTTCTTTTTTTTGCCTTAGATTAAGTGATTTTTTTCATCTAAACAGGGAAAAAAAGTAGGGTATTTTGCTAGGGTAAATGGAATATCAACCTCTGTCTATGAAGGGGAAGAAAACCCATTAAACAATCATCCAGCTGGGTAGAATACAAAAGGCTTTTACCAGAAATTCATCTAGACAAAAAGTGGCCTGTGCAACTGTATGAACTGAGGCAACCAACACCATAACGTAACCTGAATCTAGACCGATTTGGTACACTGTGGTTACATGTAGTTATGTAATATCACGCAGACGCTTGTCATCCAGTCTTCAACAATAAAGCAAGCGCCTAAATCATATCGACCGAACCGTATAGGGGAGGCAACTCCCCTCCAACATATGGGTGTCGTCAAAATAGAATAAAAAACCGCAAAATAACGGATTTGCACCGCCACCCTATAATTTCTAGAGTTGGAGAACCATGTATCTATAACCAGAAGAAAGTATAGCATTCCCATACTCTTCTTTTAGAAGTCTGCAATACAACAACAAAAGAAAGAACTGTAAATCCCCACCTACATGGACTTTAAAACTTTCCCTGCAACTTAAAAACAAAAGGGAAAGTCCTGAGAAGGGCTGGCCGGGTTGCCTTAACTACATCATTTATTTTATTTGACCTCAGTGGAATAGCAGAAAGTTTGAACTCCAATTGAATTGTTGTTTAAAGACACATAGTTTAGGTACTTTCGAGCCGCCCATAGAGAGGGGAAGGATACTAGTACTTGGTATTTTGGAACCATGTCTAAGTCTAACTATTGAATAGATTACTATGGTTCTTTAAAATGCTTAAAGGACTGTCTGCTTTACGACCCACCCAACTGACCAGACTAGGGAAAGTGATTAGTAATTAACCCAGAGGGGCCAGAACCCTTGCTCACCGGATTCAGAGTCGAACGTCAAACATTGGGCCAGTCGAGTCAACTTTTACCGAATCATTGTTGTATACCTGGATACATGTGCTTGATATATAAATTGGACATTATGGCTCAGTGGTTTTCATAGCCATTATTTGGTTACATTTCCCCAATTTGAGCAGAAAAAAAGTGTGACAAATTTCGAGTATGAAACGCTTGTAAATGCCTCTGTTTGCCTAAACAGTAAACTATTAAAGATACAATTATGAAATGAATGTTTTATCGTATTTACACCAACTTCTACGAAAAATTGCTCTAAAATTCCGTAAAAAAATTATTTGTTATATATTTTTTTTAGATTTATAAACGAAACTAAATTATGCTTAAACCAGGGCCCCATACACAGGCAAATGTGTTTATTAAAGTCCCTATCTCGCCATCAACAGGCACACCGTTTCTAAACCCACTGATGGTGAGGCACATCTATATATAACTCGCATATTTTTGATAATTAAAACTCAAAAGTCTTTTTTAATACATACTATAAACCGATTTAACCAGCCCCGACAAACGCCAAAACTGGAGCGGTGAAATGAGTTACCGAATCATATTTCGTTTTACACATATCGATTCACAGGTATTTTAAAAATGCATGAATAAACCTATACTTTTAATCGGGACATAAACATTATGAAATGACCTGAACACCTGGATAGAGTTTCAAAAACTGTTTCATAGTGTAATTTTGCCATTATATGGCAGGTTAGTTTCTTTTTAAAGGGACGCATGGCAATCTTGATTTCATTAAAACTTACGGCGTCCAGTTAGTTTTTCTACATAACATATTTCTTCAGTCATTAATATTATTTATATGAATACTATGAAGGCAATTGCTTTTGTACATTACTAACTGTTGATAATATTGCACCCATATTATATTTAAACCTATGTCAGAATATGAAAAAATAAACGATTTTTTTTATTTTATTATATGCAAGCAGGTTTAAAATCAAAATGATACAGGATTAATACAATGAGACGCAAATTGTAATGCTTGATAAAAACTTTAAGATTGCCACGTGTCCCTTTAAATTGTCACGACGACATTTTGCTGTGATGTAAGTAATCAGTGAACTGGTTTCATTACATTCTGTACACCAAGGAAGCATCCTGAATATTAAATGACGTTTGTTGGACTCCGAATTTTTGAATATGGAGTTAAGATTTCTTTAGATTTTACCAGATGTCTTTGTAAGAACGTTGCATGATTACAAAATGCAAACCAGTGTGACCTATTGTAAATCTTCAACAATATTTTAGTACAGCTTTACTAATCAATCATTATCAGCTTGTAATGAAAGCAAGAAGTGACAAATGCCCCCGAAAATATTTTTTTATCATTGACCTTTGAGGTACGGACCAGATTCTTGTGTGTGACAGACCTTCTTATTGTGATTAATATTTTTGAGAAGTTTCATGCAATACATGTACTCCCTTCAGTACTTTCAAAGTTATGGCAAAAACAGGATTGTTTCAGACAGACGAACGAATTTCATGCAATTACTATATTGCCTCCCGACTATAAATCCCAATCTAAAAATCAAAATTCCCTTTTTTTCTAAAATAGTTTTTTATATCAAGAAATAAAGTTACTTACAATGTAGAAGAAATAACAGTAACAACATAAATGTGGCCAACTCCTGTTGTGTGTAAGAACACACACGACCTCACCAGGTGTTTTGTCTTAGTCTATTCTGTTCTGTTTACTAATGCGGAGAAGCGCAAAGGACTGTAGCAGTTTTTCTAGCAGCTTTGACTTTACTCAGTCTTGACCTTAGTTACATTTCTGTCTGAGATGATGCTTACAAACAGTACAAATCATGTCACATAATTTCAAATACTTTCTCTTTTCTTTTATGAAAATAAGGCCTTGCTCGCCGTCAATTCCCGAGGCGCGGTGTTCCTCGCCTGTATGCTCCCCATGCATGCGTGTAGCATGTTTGTTTGGCGCTTGCGTTTAGAGACCGCAGCAGTCTTTGTAATGATAAAAAGGTAATATGTGCACCAAATGATGTGCTGTTTGAATGGCAGCTATTTTCTAAAAAAACACATCACGGATCTCAGTCTGATAGTGTGCATTCATGTCCTACTAACATCAATTCTGATTTTACTATATATACATGTAACTCTATGTAAACAAAGATGGCCCCTGGCAGACATGTTTAATGACGAATCAAAATGACTTTCAACAAGGACCAACATCATGTCATGCTGATCATTTTAAAAATGTCCCATATCAATATCACTTATAGTTTTCAAGAAATAGTCGCTATAGTTTTTTAAAAATTTAGTTTTAGCCGTGGTGGCAATCTTGAATTTCCGGCTGACCAAAAATTTTGCTAGGATCAATTAGACATCAAGAGCAACATTCCTGTGAAGCTTCATGAAAATCTGTAAAGTAGTTTCTGAGGAGTAGTCACTACAAGATTTTACTATATAACTCTATGTAAATAAAAATGGGCAGCCATGTTTAATGTCGAATTGAATTGGGGTTTCAAGGCGCACCAACATATTAAAGGTTATATGGCCCCTAACAGGAATGAACATGCCAGGCTCATCCTCCATGTACATCGAGATAAAATATGGAGAACGGGCCTAGAACCTTCTCTCCCTGAACTGCAGAGTTGCTGCAAATTCTATTGTAGACACTCTATTATATAGCGCCTAACAGGAATGAACATGCCAGGCTCATCCTCCATGTACATCGAGATAAAATATGGAGAACGGGCCTAGAATCTTCTCTCCCTAAACTGCAGAGTTGCTGCAAATTCTATTGTAGACACTCTATTTACGCTGGAGCCACGTTTAGTTTTTCTGCCACTGCTCTAGTGATATGAGCGATATGGCACCTGAAACAATGCAGGGGTCATGATGAAGACCTTTAATGAGCATGAACAAAAATTATAAAATGAACATGAATTTGGGGGGATTCTACCCCTCTGCCTTCCCCTCCAACAGGATCTGCATCATGTCATGCTGATCATTTTAGAGGAAGTCACATATCAATATCACTTACAGTTTTCAAGAAGTAGTCGCCACAAACTTGTTTTTTAAAAATCTATTTTTAGCTGTCGCAGCCATCTTGAATTTCTGGCTGACCTGAAATTTTTCTAGGATCAACTAGATATCAAGAGCAACATTCCTTTGAAGTTTCATGAAAATCCGTCAAGTAGTTTCAGAGGAGTAGTTGCTACAAATTTTTACTATATACTCTATGTAAACAAAGATGGACGCTGGCAGCCATGTTTAACGTTGAATCAAAAACAAAATTGACAAGGACCAACATCATGGCATACTGATCATTTTAGAAAAAGTCTGATATCAATATCTTTTATAGTTTTCAAGAAGTAGTCGCTACAAATTTGTTTTTTAAAAAATCTATTTTTAGCCATGGTGACCATCTTGGATTTCATATATCCATGTGATTTTTTTGCTAGGATCAACTAGACATCATTGGCAACATTCCTGTAAAGTTTCATGAAACTCCACCCAGTAGTTTCAGAGTAGTCGCTACACAAAAGTTTACGGACAGACAGACAACGGACTCCGCAACACGGTATAAGCTCTGCTTTGATCAGTAGAACTAATAACAGAGACTGTTTTCCTACCACAGCCATTTGATGAGAGTGCAAACCACCGTTAAACCACGATGAAGTCGACTAAAAAAGCCATGTCTGCTGGTTTTTCTTTTTTTGACAAAAAATAAAAATTACTGTTTAAAGCAGTGACTGATATGACAAAACAACTTACTATACATTGTATGTACAGCAATTAGACCAAAAAAATGTGTGTGTATAAGCTAGATAGGGTTGGGATTATTTTTGGAAGTCAATTCAAAACAGCTTCACTACAGAAAGCTTTTAAGCCCTTGATAACATTTGTCAGAGTGTATTTTAATCAAGAAGAAGAAATCTGGATGATAATCTACTAATTAATTTATACATGTACTTGCCTCTAATAGTTATTCAAATGCTGAGTTCAGCACTCCACAAGCAAAAGATACATTTCCTAACAGGGGCATAGCCAGGCATATACCTGTACGCCCGGGCGTACTCTAGAAAATCGAATGTGAAAAAATAAAAGCGCTTATTTTTTTAAAATCAGCAATAAAAATTGAAGTGGGGTAGGGGGTGAGGCACTATTTTTAAAAACACACTTAATGAATGGAGGAGAGAGACTCCAAAATCTCGCTCAAATGAAGCCACAAACCTCCGAAATTGCACTAAAAATTTCCCGGGGGACGCCCACCAGCAGGAGGGGGACACCCTCCCAGACCCTCCCCCAGGGCGTATTCTCCCAAACGCTCAGGCTACGCTACTGCCTAACTGATTCAATGAAACCACTGAATGACTTACATTGGTAAAAATCCTAGATCAGTCAGCATAACAAAGACTCAGCTGTGGCAGATAATACTGTGATGACTATGTTTTAATATTGATTACGGTTAATGTTAATTAGAGGTCTTTGGTACAAACCTTAACCATAAATGAGGAAATGTTTTTTGTACCTTTTAGGTTGTTTTTGTATCTATAGATTATGATTAAAATAAAGTCTATAAAACAAAATGGTTGTCTATTATTTAAATATAAAAATATCTATAGATAATCATCTTGAGTATAAAATGTGCTGCTATTATTTAAGGGGAGAGATGACTCCATGTACATTTTTTTCAGAAATGGCAACACTATATAAGTGCTGTAAAAGGTTACGAGATCAACCAAAGTGCGGACTGTTGTAGTGACCTTCTCCACTAGACACCAAGTACTAGTTCTACCCTGGAAACAAACTCATGAGGGTTTCTAAATTGCCTGAACCACCAAACCACTGTACTCCACAAAACAGCTATCATGTTAAATTTGTCAATGCTTCTTGGCTGTATGAATTTAAGAGAGTAAAAAATGTACCATCTTGAATTGTTGCCTTAAAATATTTATCTTAATGCTGTTTCTATTCATGAACAAAATCTAAACCAAACTACTTTCAATCGCACGAAAATTGTCTGTTAAAACCCCATCTTTTCGAGAAAATAACGATGATTGCTCCATTACCCCACCCACTACAAACCTTCCTTTGACGCCAACGACACCTCCATCGTCCCATCATAGTGGCACCTCAGGGTAGACTCAAGTTTGTTGAAAGAGGTATGGACATCAAACATACGTGTACATAATGTCAATGATTCACAAGTAATGTGTACACTTAAGACTATTGACATGATGAAGTTTTTTGTTTGTCGAGGCATGTTTCATCAATGTCGTTGAGATGAATTATATATTACATTGATTACAAAAATGTGGATGATCAATAAGCGCATAAGAATTAACACCCTTTGAAATAGTATAAAACGATGACGAATTAAACGATGATAAATTACGAAAGTATGGTCAGAAAAATCGGTTAGAAAATTTAAGATCGGCGATTTTTTCTAGGTAGGGTCGGGTTGCCCGAAAAACAGAATTATTTTTGTAGACCTTACATTAAATACTGAGAAATGTGATTTTTCAGCATATAATTATTTTCCCCAATTTCATTGAAAACGATGCCAGGGCTTTTTTACCTTATATAACAGGCCTGTAAAGGGCCTCTTCCCAACAGAAAATTGGACTGTTTTTTCCCAACTGTGGCAGAAATATTTCCCAATCTGAAAACAGCAGTCTCTCAGAATTTGAGAAAAAGCATGAATTCTGCAGTGTGTTTTTGGCTGCTAAGTAAATTCCGACTTGGAAAAGTTAATTAATATGGTAAATAATGGATGACAGTATAAATAAAGTATATTAATGTCATATTTACTTAATTTATGAAACCTTGTATTTTTCCCAAAATGAGAAATAAGCGCGTTCTTTTTTCCCAAAATGGACAGGCCTGGGCCTTTTCCCAATTTTGTGGAAAAAAGCCCTGGATGCTATTATTCACAATTCCCAAAAAGACATGAGCAAGCCATTAAGTCCGTACATTTTCCAATAATTGTTTTGAAGCTTTTTTCCATTTTTTTTCAACATCTGTGCTTTTTTAAAACATCAGTGTCTTCATAACGTGACTTTAAGTGAATATGATTTTTAGGACGTATGTGTCTCCACCCAATTTTTTTTTTAATAATGCAGTTTCCCCATTTTTAAACTTAACTCTAGAAATTTCATTTCCCATTCATGGATTTTGTTCCCCAATTTAGGCCAAAAGGCCTCTTCCCCAAAACTGGTGAAAAGGCAATTGTACGTCCAACAAATTCATGATTTAATAATAATATTAAAAAAATTTATACATTGGTTATTATTTGTTCATATTTATTTAAATTGGCAGGCAGTGATTTGATTAATTTATACCCATTTGTTTATTAAGATGACCATGGTTTAATCTCTCAGGGCTATCGTTAAAGGGCGTAAAGTATGTCTAAAAATCGTAGTTGTACGGCGAAAAATAACATCAAAGGCACAGTTATTTTCAAAAACTTCAAAGTATGCCGCGATTCTTTACTATGGGTGCCCCATATTTTGTAAATTACCGATTATAGCCCCGTCCATCTAATCTACCGGTAATTTCATTTGAGACAGCCGAGGTAACAAGTTGTAAAGCATTTAAAACTCAGTGGAGCCTGTAATTGACATGTAAAACCTGTTTTATCAAGGATCACACATGTGGCTGGCGTGAGGAGAGTGTGTTAATTAGATAATTAGCCTAGCCATTTCACAAAATGGAAGTAGCAGTATAATCTCGACGCCAAATTACTTAATTTATATTCATTACGCACAAAGTTGAATCCTTACACAAACAGTTTATACTTAATAGGCTTTTTCTTTTATATGTGTGTGTCATTTTTCTATGTACCGTATATACTCTATCAGTTCGAACGGGATAAAATAAAATAAAATTTGGTGTCCGGAAATATAACTTTCAAAAAGTAACGCATATATTTGCCAATGTCCGAATATTTTGAGAGGAACGGTAAACTAACATTCTACGGTAAGGCCAAATAAAATTATACCTGTGTTTACTGTAACATTGCTGAAAAAAATAGGGTAGGTAGGTAGGCATTTTATTTTATTTTGGCGAAGTTACATTTAAGTTGGCAATGAGCTTTGATGAATGGGAAAATGTGGTATTTTAAAAACTATTTTAAAAACTACAACAGATAACAATATGAAATTATTGCAAAGGGATAAAACAGTTTAATTTATTTTTCGCAAGTCTGGAAGAGCGTCAGTTCCAGCAGCAGGACAATGAGCACATGAGTCGCCAGTGATCGCTTGAACATAATTATTTTTTCAAAAAAATAAAAAAAATGTGTTTTTTTTCAATTGTGATGTTCAGGGCAATCTCACCTTCGTTGTTTACGGTAATTACGAAAATCCATCCATTAATTATAACTTATTAGTAATTAATCGGCTATTCTATAAACTGTCTAAAATTACGGTACTCAACTTGGGCAAACTGTAAAACCTGTGAAATCAGTACACCAAGGCACACTTTACACGCGGGTAGAGTGGGTTATTCTATTTGCATAATCCTCTGAATTTTGCGGTGAGCGAGCGGTCAGGGCTTCCACTAAGGTTCAAATTTAGGAAGTTCGAACTTCCTGTGTATCAAATTTGGAAGTTCATGGGAAAAATTTAGGAAGTTCCAGTGTTTGGACATGGCATTCATACTCAGTCTTTGAGTCAAGTGATTCCGCGTGGTTGTGAGGGAAACAACACATCTAAATTGTTAAAAAGAAAAAAAGGATATTTATAATCATCTATATGTTTATAAAAGAAAATATTTGATGACATCATTATATAAACGGTTTCAAACTAAAAATACTTAATTTGCCTTTGCGTGCCATACCCCACCCACAAGTTTTATACAGTGAATTACATTTTGCAAACAGTTTTCAATTTATCAGTCCAGGAAAGCTTTTAAATTGGCATACATTAATGAAAGGTATATAAAACTGTCAAGTGTTGGAATAAATGTAACAGATTCTTTAATGTATTATCAAAGCAATCGATTGTTTTTGCCAGTGATAATTTCACTTCCGTGTTTAGTCTCCATTCGCGAAGAGTTCTTTCCCCTAGGTTAGAGATTATTAAATATTGTTTGTCTATCAGTACTTCGTTTCTATTTGTAACTTTGATAAATACATAGAAAAATGACACAAAGATATAAAAGAAATAGCCTAAAAAGTATAATTTGTTTGTGTAAGGAGTTTCAACTTTGTGGTTAATGAATATAAATTAAGCAATTTGGCATCGAGATTATACTGCTAAAATGCGCGCCTTGGCCAATAATCTAATTAACTCTCTCTCCTCTCACCAGCCATGCATGTGACCCTTGATAAAAACTGGACAAAACCGGTTTTACCTGTCAATTACAGGCTCCACTGAGTTTTAATTGCTTTACAACTTGTTACGTCGGCAGTCTCAAATGAAATTAGATAAGATGGGCGAGGCTATAATCGGTAATTTACAGATTATGGGACGTCCGTAGTAAACAATCGCGGCGTACTTTGAAGTTTTTGGAAGTACACTGTACGCCTTTGATGTTAATTTTCGCCGTACAACTACAATTTTTGGACGTAATTTACGGCCGTACGCCCGTTAACGGAAGCCCTGAAGCGGTACACTGTTTAATCTGTGGAACTGTCACGTTCTAGTCACAAGTGTAGTTATATGCTGGCTAGTGCGGACTGTGTAATAGTATACTGGGCTATATGCGATTCAATCCACAACTGTGAACTAATAAAAATTTGTAAACAATGAACAAATGAACAATTATGACATGTAGTTTTATTATATTAAATTATTAGATTTTGTTTGAAATGTAGCAATGAACTTTATTGAATAATGAGACAATGCAATTTTTAAACATGTTGATTATTTTATTACAAAATAAAAACATACAAAGTATTATACAGAAAATAAATAAAGAGGAAAAAAAAATAAAATTATAAAATAATCGTGTTCTTTGTCCATTTAATTGCACCATCATGTAGTTTTATAATATTAAATTATTAGAATTTGTTTGAAATGTAGCAATGAATTTTATTGAATAATGAGACAATGCAATTTTTAAACATGTTGATTAGTTTATTACAAAATAAAAACATACAAAGTATTGCAGAAAAAAAAGAAAAAAGAAAAAAAATTATAAAATAATGGTGTTCTTTGTCCATTTAATTGCACCATCATGTTATTCCTCAAATCAAAGCTAAAAAATAAAGCATGCCATGCTAAGAGTATGAAAAAAATAATATTTGAGATGTCTGTACAGAACAGAACAAACAGAACGCATAGCACTTTACAGGGATGGAAACTAACTTTTAAAGCTTGGTTGCCCAAACGGGCAACCATCTTCTGGATTTTGGTTGCCCAGCTGAAAATGTATGAGCCCAGATTTTCTGTATTTTTCTTTTCGACACACTAACAAACACATTAACAAACATGATTTTAACACAAATTTACTTTATTTAGGCCAAACAAAAAAAAAGATGTGTTTCCTATTGCATGCTCTAGGGTCGGTAGGTAGGCATATTTATATTCTATAGTTCACTACAGTCTGATCATGGCCATTACAGTTACTCTGGCATGGTATATTTCACCCTTTTCCTGTGAAAAATTCCCCTCTTAAAAAAATTATTATATATATATTAGAAAAAATTTAAACTACAAACAGGAAAACAGCATACTTTTTGCAATTCCCCTTCCTGAAGGCCCTAAAAGCTGACTAGTGCCCTTAAAGATTCGTTATTTGTATAACATCAAATACCGTAACGTTCGCGCTCCGTGAAAATAAAACGGGAGCCGCATTTTAGAATGTCCCAAAACGGAAATGCGTCAATTTCCCAATGTCCGGTTGACTTAAATTGCATTTCATCGTCGAATAAACAGAGTTGCGACTATTTACTGCATTTAATCGCTTTATAAACTATATAAGAAATATTTTCTTTGTTGTTGTTTTCTACTGAAATGTTATTCATCCCGCATTGACGAATAATGTCGAGGAAATCGACTTTAGCTTGTCGAAAAAGCTAGTCGCCCGGGCGGACTACCGGCTTATGAAATCTACTCGCCCAGCTTGAAATTTAGTCGTCCCGGGCGAACGGGCAACCGTTAGTTTCCATCCCTGACTTTACCTGTGTCAGCGAGTCCGTATTTTTTTTTGCTGGTAATGCCAGATAATGGAATGGCCCACTAGCTACTACAGCGACAACACAAAACAACCCGTAATACCTACATTGGAATGGTTTTACCTGGTTTAAACAATTGTTTCAACACGCGCCTGACCGATTACACAGAATGTATATGGATGTTTATAGCATGGGTCAGTAATTGTTTCAAAATGGCTTGTTAATAACAGTAAAAAATCAAGATCAAAAACTTTTTATGTAATTGCATCAAACAAGTTCCAATTAATTCATTGAAGTATATTCTGCTACCTCTGTTGGTAATTAGGCCAAACAAAATAATATGTGTGGTTCAGGTAACCCGACCGACCCTATTTATTTACCGCCGAATCGCCGACCCTATTTATTTTTTTCGGGTTGAGAACGAATTTTCGTGGGTACGTTCGGTAAAGAGTACGAAACACTGCGAAGTATGAAACGCCGCGAGTACGAAACAACGCATAATACAACATGGCGGCGACCGTGTTCGCGTTTACTTTCGAAAGATGTATTCACGGCCTGGAAAAAAAATGATAAAGGCAGTCGTAAACCAAGCTACATTGATCGATATATTTCAAGAAAATCACCACGATTCTGGCTTAAAAACCAGTTCATTTCAGTGTTTCGCCTTTAAGAATATGGGAGATGGAAGTCCCTTCGAGTAGCAATGCAAAACCCGATAGGTGGCGCCGCGTAAGCTATATTTAGAATTTAGGAATATCCCAACCTGGAGTTGGGTATGTCAAATTACGCATCTTTTAAGTGCTAAGACACTAAAAAGTGGAACTTTTTATGTTGAATATAGGAAGAAAACACTGCATACATTACGTAATTGACCTCACGGCTTTTGTTATTTATTGGTAGATGAAAAATAAATGGAAGCGAAGTGCGGTTTTTGGAAGTTCAGTATTAAATCGGATGATTACGCTCTAGTTTATGTACAAATAAAGTACTTCAATAATTAATCTTCAATTTGTTTTATATTTAATCTCACAAAAAATGACGTACTCGTGGTGTATTTGCGCATTTTTCAACACCTGCTAACATTAGAAAAGACAACTCTTGTCATGTGACTGTAATGCGCATGTGTGGTACTACAAAAACAAGATCGTCTTTTTCGAGTCTTATTTCGGACTAGAAACTTGTTCCCACTAATAATTCTCATGAATTCTTTAGTGAAATAACACTTTAAATATTTCATACACATGTTATCATTCATCACGAAAGAACTTTTGGCTTTTTTAGGCTAATTTACTCATTTTTCAGAATTGTTCAAATTTGACCTTGACATTGTCACGATAAGTCATGTAGGCCATCTAACGCGAGTACTCATTTGTTTACATAGCAAAGATGACGGGTTTAACACCAACTTGTGAAAATAGTAGCACATATTTAAAAGAAAAAGGGAAAGAAACATTCATTTGACACATTACTTTGTAAATAAAGATCTGCATGACTTCATTGCAAGGAAAAAACAATATTTATCAGCTAGGTTGCTTTTTTCAGAAAAAATGATAAAAAGGCTTATTCATTTTGGCAATTGTTGGACACAAAAAAAATTTTTTTTGCATTTGGTGTGGTTCATAAACTTACTTTTTTTTCCTCAATGGACTATTTGGATGATAGTATTTAGAAAATACTAATCAGTTTCCCAATATTTTCTAATTTGAAAAATGCGTTTGCATTGCTACTTCGAGGTATTTTTTAAACATGTGACATGATCATGAACATATTTAAATAAAAGTGAAGCCGTTTTCTTTCAACTATGTACGTTATTAAGGGTGAAATATTATAATAAATTTTAATAGTTTAAATATCAATGTTCTCAAGAAGTGGATGGGACACCGTTCACTTATATACCGAGTGCAGACTTTGCATCTTTGCAACCCTCTTGTCAATTTCTTTTTAATATATTTCACTTTCAAAAAGGACTTAAAAACAGATATGTGCATTTTTATTTTAGTCAAATGATTTTTTTTTGCTCTGACATGCTCCATTTGTTTAAAATATTGTCCTGGTTGTATAAAGAGCCAATAACCAAACAAACATATTAAGCAAAGTATTACAAAAGTTTAAAACACTGTGTTTGACCTATTTTTGGAACGTGTCGAGAGAAAAAAATAAAAAAATAAAATTTAAAAAAATCCCTACCTACCTACCCTATTTTTTTCCCCAATGTTACCTGAACCACACATATTATTTTGTTTGGCCTTATCGAGATGCAATCAGCAATTAGAAGAAGTCGTTGATCGTAATTTTAACCTGTCATTTTCGGCGAATAGTTCATCCTTTCCCGTTGTCCAAATTTATAAAACCATCAAAAATATAGAAATAAGATTGATTTCTTAATATGGCCGAACATTAGTTTTATTATTGCCTTCAATTAATTAGGTGTCCGGAATTAACGTGTGTCCAGACTCATTGAGTAAATACGGTATTTATCAAAGCAACAAAGAGAAAAGAAGTATTGATAGACAGACATCATTTAATAATCTCTAACCTAGAGGAAAGAATCCTTCGCGAATGGAGTCGGAACACAGTTCTAAGTGAAATTATCACTGGCAAATTAAGTATTTTTAGTTTAAAACTGTTTATATAATGATGTCACTGAATATTTTCTTTTATAAACATATCCCCCCACCCCCGCCACCACCATGCGGAATCACTGCCTCAAAAACAGTATGAACTCCCTAAATTTTGCCCATGAACTTCCAAATTTGATATTCAGGAAGTTTGAACTTCTAAATTTGAACCTTAGTGGAAGCCCTGATCTCTACCACACTATATAGATGAGTAAGATAGCCATTCGCTCTACACTCTTGCAATGCAAATGTGACATAACACATAGGTTACCTCTTGGTGTAAATTTAACCAAGTGACTTTGTGACTATGCTCATGTAGAGAATGTATGACAAAAACGCTCATTTAAACGTATTTTATGAAATGCCCAGTGTCAAAATCTGGAACAATATAAAATCTGGAATGAGTTTTAGGATTGTCTATCTATCTATCTTCCTTTAATGCCAAACCCCTGCTGGGGACCTAGGCATGATAAATTGTCACGATAAATATAATTACGATTAATCATTACGTCTTCCTCATCAAGGCACTGGAAGTACAAGATACTTTTTTTAAAAAAACTTACTTTCTGCGACTTTATTCAGTCTGAGCACATCGTCTGGGGAGATTATTTCTTTCTTCAATAACTCGTCTTCAGAAATTGGCTCCTTTTGTTCTCCTTTTCGAAGCAAACCAGTTAAACCACCACCTTTCTTTTTCCTCTGTGGACCTGCGACACTCATGATTTCTATAGAACTGATGAATGCAAAACAATATGTCGATCCTAAGAACAAGTATAATCGAGGTAAATTGGGTTATTCTTTGTTCTTTTGTTCTTCTTGTAAATATTTGCGTCTTCTTCCGCTTCGTCAATGGCGGCGCTGGCAACGGGAATTCTGGGAACGGGCACTTCCTCAAAGGGAGATAACGTTGTCAAATAAACAAGTTTAAAGCGCGGGGTTTCTTTTCATTTCGGGACAATCACAAACTTCATTATTTCGCCTAGTAAACTGGCCAGATGTTTGTTTTCGTCAACTTGAAAACCAGAATTAGTTTTTTTTATGTTTTTCTATTCGTAGAAAGGAAGAGCTAATGTAGATCTACTCAACTTTTGCGTCGACGTTGGTTTTCAGTTGTTTGCCAAGTCCAATTATTTCAGCAACCACTGGTCAGTGAAACTTGAAATATGTCATCAGTACTATCAAGGACAATGGTAGACACATGTTCCATAACTCTGTATTGCATTTAAGCAAAGGTATGGCCCTTTTCTTACTTTGAATTTCTGGTTTAAGTTCTTTTTTGACAAGTCCATGTATTTTAACAATTGAAAGCGACGTACATCAACACAACTTCAGTAAAGCTTGGAATATCAAGGGCACTAGTAGACACATATGTTCCATATTACCTCTGTATTGCATTTAAGCAAAGTTAGGTTCCTGACTTCAAAATGCTGGTTGAAGTTTTTAGGCAAGTCCTTATATTTCAACAGGTGATTGTTAATTAATAATACAACTTCTATAAAGCGTGGATCCTAGTAAGACACATGTTCCATAACTCTGTATTGCATTTTAGCAAAATTACGACCCTTTTTCTGGATAAATATTTTCTGTATTGTGTTTTCGAAAAGGTGTAGCCCCTTATCGGCTTAGAATTTATTTTATTTCATTTGTTTTCTTCCTATTTAGTAACACTTCACTTCCCCTCACCACCCTCTTCAGGTTTATATTTTTCTGGGGTATTGAAAGTCTTGCTTTGATGTTTGGTATATATGTTAATTGCCCACCCCTAAACCTCACCTCACCTCACCTCACCACCACCCAACCTCCACAATTAAGACGACCTTGTGACCACCCCCTTCCCGCACTCCTACACCCTCACCATCACCATCTAACCTCCACAATTAAGATTTGTCCTTGTGAATGAACTGGCACCATGGTTTGTGAGTCAGACGTGTCGGTGACCTTGTTTAAAATTATCTTTGAATAGTGGAGAATGCTGTCCTTTTGACAGCTCTTGTTTAATATGGATCTTTCCATATATGGTGGATGGAACTCCATGTGCTGGTTGTAATCTTTAGTTATGCTTGTCCTTGTCTGCTTTCTATGTGAGCCCCCTTTTGCTCTTCTAAAGTATGTATAGTATTGATTGGATGTTCTTTTTGGTGGTGTAGGGGATTGTCCTGTACTGGGCAATGACTACTATGTTCCATACCATTCTTATTAATTAACACTGGCATATAGCACATATCTTTGTCTGTAACCTGGCATTGCATGTGGCTGAAGCTGCTTCTGAAGTCCACTTATACTTGTTGATGATATCTACAAAGTCCATTGCATAAGTACCAGGACCATTGTATTTTAATATTACCATGACCACTGCATACCACAATGATTACTAACATGTCCAAGGTACATCACATGTATAACTATCATGGCTACTCTTTAACACATTTTCTACTACCATGACCACTATATCACACGTATTACTACCATGACCACTGTATATCAGACGTATTACTACCATGACCACTGTATATCACAAGTATTACTACCATGACCACTGTATATCACAAGTATTACTACCAGGACCACTGTATATCACAAGTATTACTACACTGACCACTGTATATCACAAGTATTACTACCACGACCACTGTGTATCACACGTATTACTACCACGACCACTGTGTATCACAAGTATTACTACCACGACCACTGTGTATCACAAGTATTACTACCACGACCACTGTGTATCACAAGTATTACTACCACGACCACTGTATATCACAAGTATTACTACCACGACCACTGTGTATCACAAGTATTACTACCACGACCACTGTATATCACAAGTATTACTACCATGACCACTGTATATCACAAGTATTACTACCACGACCACTGTATATCACAAGTATTACTACCATGACCACTGTATATCACAAGTATTACTACCATGACCACTGTACATATCACATTTTCTACTACCATGACCACTATATCACAAGTATTACTACCATGACCACTGTATATCACATTTATTATTACCATGAGCACAGAATACCCCATTCATTACATCCATGACCACTATATACCCAATGTATTATTACCATGTGCAATGCATACTACATTTATTACTTCCATGACCACTGATACCATATTTATTAATAATATACCTCATGCCAAACACCTATGTTAAATTTCCATAGACTGTTATTTCCCCATTTTTGTAATAGCTCATAACGCTTGTAATGTCTCGCTGGAGTGAGCCACTGAATGATAGTCTTTTTGTGTAATGTCACCTCGGTATAATTTGTACTGTCTTATGATTGTGAAGTCAAAGCAAGTTTAAATGTATTGGGATGTCCTATGCTGAACAGGGTATGTATACATGCGCAAATGAAAAAAAAAATGAGTGAACATTTACTCAAATGGCAGACACAGTTTGCACACATTTCTGAAGATGATTTAAAAAGTTTACTCGTGAGTTCACAGCTGAAGATTCCAAACCCGTAGACATTTTATTTCTAGGTGTCAGCACTGAGGCTGACAGTGAATACTTGTCAACCTTCTGAGGCTATGCACTTTATTATACTGAAAAATGTGTTTGAAAAAGATATTTGGTTCTGCTTAATATTACTTTGAAATAAAACATGAGAAAACATTGTTACTTCTCTCTGTTTCAAATCACTATTCCTGATAGCCTCAGAAGGTTGACAAGTATTCACTGTCAGCCTCAGAGGATTGCAATATTTACATACTACCATGACCAATGTATATCACATTTAGGCCATTACTTTTCATTATTTGTTGTACGAACCATCAAGACACAGAATTGCTGTAGGAGGAAGGGGAAAAATAAAAATAAAAAAGTGGTAAAGCACAGTTTAATTATTTTATTTGAAAGGAAGAGAATGAAATGCTCTATTAACCCTTTACCCGCTACATATATATAACTGGACTGTTATTTCTTTGAATTAAGACCATTCCATTTATGTGACAAACGGTTATTTTTTTATTTATTTTTTTGGGGGATGGGGGATGACTGATCTGCAGGACATTGTACACCCTGATAAGCCTGCTGATCTGGGTTTACAGTGGACGCAAAGGCTATTATAGTCGTGCTTAGCGGGTTAAGGGTTAACATCTGGAGGAGGTAAAAAAGACAATAAACTATAAATTTCCCTTGTAAAAATAAAATACTTAAATTCGTTTTGTCGTACTACCATACCAAACTACTGCACTGACCACTTTATAACACTTTATCAAACACATTTACAGCAACCATTCCCAGTGTATACCACATTTATCACATTTATAACTACCATGACTGATGTATACCAAATTAATTTTATTCCTATCATGATCTATGTACATCATATTTATTGCAACCATGAATACTATCACTGTCTTTTAACTTATTTCTACTGGAGATTTCGATAAACTTCTGAGCAGAAGTTGTGGATGTAGCCATGTTGAATCCAGTGGCTGATGGAGTAGATCTACATGTATCATTCATAGACTGAAGAGGGAGTCAGATTTTTTCTTCTTCTCTAATTGGACTCACAGCCATATTTCCCTCCAAGAATGTGAGAGACGGCTGGATTATTTGTTTTCAACAATAAGAGGGACTGGGTTTTTTCCCCTCAAGGATACATTTTTTTCAACAATTCAAGAGCCGGAATATTGTTTCACCCACAGAAATCAAAATGGTCGGTACCTGAACATATCACTGAGCAGATATATCAGGTTGTACTGTGGAGGGGGAGTGATAAGACGACAGCAGATGGGAAGTTTGTGGTTTGTAAAACGGCATGTATAAAGAAAAATCACGATACCGTTTTAATTTATAGAAAATATAGATACTTTCTATAACAAACTTAATCAATGGGTTCAATGAATCTCACTTATACTCTTTCTGAATTGACTTTGTATGCAGCCAATTTTTATTTCTAAAACTGGTTTAAAATATAGGACATATTCACTGTTGTATTACTATTTAAATTCAAATACAAACATTTCTTAGTGTTCTGTTTTTTAAATAACGTTAGTAAAGCTAAGTAAAATAAAAATGTGCATGTCCTACTCAGATTCAACTGTCCATTTAAAACTATTTTTTATCATTTTAGGAAAAATGTTTTTCTTCTTATAGAGTAAAGAACACAAAAGACAACAACAGGGCAACAACAGGGCAATAGTCATTCCAAACAAGAAAAGTCTAATAACCTGTGTTATTAAAAGCAATTTTACCGTATACCATTTGTTTACCTAGAAATAGTGTGACCATCAACCCCAATAAA
Source organism: Cyrtodaria siliqua (assembly GCA_037043455.1). Lineage (NCBI taxonomy): Eukaryota > Metazoa > Mollusca > Bivalvia > Adapedonta > Hiatellidae > Cyrtodaria > Cyrtodaria siliqua. The sequence continues at coordinate 15,734 of JAWPHD010007510.1, read as the reverse complement.
TATGAGGAAAATACCTTACAAACTATATAGTTTTGAACAAATAATAATAGAATCTGGTTAACAGTAATCAAAGTATGAAATAACATCCAAAATAGTATGCGTTTGCGTATATTTAAAGGAACAAACGACAATCTTAATATTTTTTAAATTTAACTCAGGGCGTCCCGTTAGTTTTCAACATAATTTGCAAGTCTACTCGTGCATATTTGCTAATATTAATTATTCATATAGTTCAAAGCATTTTTGTTAAACATATTAATAACTTTGGATAATATTGGACCGATATATTAAAGAAATTAGTAGAATATTGAAAAAAATAGAAATCACAATATTTTATTTAATTATATGCAAGCAGTTTTAAAGTCAAAATGAAGCAGTATTAATAAATCGAGACGCTATGACCTGCAGTACAGTACTGGTAGTAGAGCAATATGGAGCAATACATAATGGACAATTATAATAATTAGACATCATTCTGAGCACAGAAAAAATGCCTGTTATTCTGGGCATATTTGTAGGAGCGCATATTCCGCATGTTAGGTATCAAAGAAATGTCACAGAAGATGATAATTGATATCATACCTGTCCAGTCTGTAGCAACTGGTATTGCAGTGAAGAGATGTAATGGTATAATTATTAGGATTGGCAAGAATGTCTGAGGATTGATTGGAGACTTAAATATAAATGTTAATTGTTCAAAGAGGTTGTGGTCATCGTTGAGCTATGATGGAAGAGCGGGATAGCAGAGAGTTCTATATTGAAAGTAGGTATATATGTCGAACAGGAAATACAGCTTTCACAGAACACAGTAAACCAAAAAACACGCAAAAAGACAAACAAGAATGGCATAAAGACAAACAAGAATGGCAATAGTAATAATAAAGGCATAGGACGTCACAAACACAAAAAGGGTTGACAGTAGGGCTACCAGTCGCAAAAAGGCCGCTGGGGGTTTAAACCAGGTTCTAGGGTGCACCAAAGCTCACACTTACGTGGAATATTGTAATAATGGGTTTGACTAAATGTGTCAGCTTCCCAATTAATGATATATGGAAGGTTTTCTAGATAGCAGTTGAGTTCTAGGGTTGGAAAGAAAATGTTGGAAAAGTAAAATTAGATAAAGGAGGAACGTTTATGTTGATATTGAATATTTGATAAGGTGGACAACACATACATAATTAAATAGAAGAAATAAATATACAAAGTGGATATACATATAGTTATTAAGATTCCTCACCAGGTGATATAATGGTGGTTGAATTCGAGGTAAGATCTTTGGAGATAAAATAATGAGAGATAAATCATAGAAAAAGTGAATTCAAATAAAAATATGGATAATAAACCGAATTAAAATAAGTGGAGTAAAGTGAATAATGAAAAAATACTTCAAATAAGACAAAATGGCGGACAATGTAAAGTCAAATTAAGTGTCAGTTTACAAAAACGAAGGACTTATTAAATCAACAATGAACAATGAACACAACACACGAACAATGAATGTAGCGGAATAATACTATAGTTTAATAATGTGTGTTTAAAACATTATAAAAGTTGATACACAAAAGATAAATCGTCATCAGATAAGCAAAGCAAAACTGTCGCTTCTGGTGGAGCATACCAGAAAATTTAATTTAACAAAATAAAGTCAATAGGATGGATAACGTAAGAAATCATGGACAAATTATGTGATCCATGGACTCCACAGTAAAATATGGAGTCATGTCGTTGTAAAAGACGTTCAGTGGATGACTGAGCTAATTAAAGTTTCCAAGATGGCTGAAACAATGCAGAATGAAGAGGCACCATCATCAGACCAGAGACTTTATTAAGGCCAAGCCCGTGTCGTCAAGGTCAAGCTTTAGAGATGTCAGCTTAACGACTAGGCATACCACACTTAAAGAAAAGATATAACAATGGACCAAAAAAAGGAAGACAGGTGTATTCATTGTGGTAGGTCAGTCAGTTGTACTCTTGATGTAAATTTAGGAATGCCAAAATAAATAATATGTAACTCAAATGTTACTAATAAATTCAAACAGTTTTGACTAAAAGGTTGTAGTACATGTTATAAAACAGAAGTTAGCATTTATTAGCGAAACAACTTAATGAGGAAAAATTAGGAGATAAGAAGTCACATAATTAAGGTACTATGATAAGATAGTAATGAAACTATGCAGTCACAGAAATAAAATGAAGTAATGTGTTAAATGACTTAAGTTTGGTTAAAACAATTGAAATGTTTATATATAAAAATTCAAATCTGGTTAGTATGGACATTTAAACAAGTGGGGCGGTATGGGAGGGTGGGGTGGGAAATACAAATATCTCCAATGTATATGTTGACCTTATTTGTTATTTTTATCTTTGCTTTGATGATGATAAGCAATCAGTGATACTCAAGTATAGTTAATTTCTGCACATAAGGAGAAAAACTAGGTACATGATTTAAAAGGACATTCGGCAATCTTGATTTTTTAAAAACTCGCGGCGTCCCGTTAGTTTTTCTAGATCAATTGCATCGTTCAGTCATTAATATTAATTTTAAGAATTGTATAAAGCATATTATTGTTGCATTTCATTATTAGCTGTTGACTACATTTTACCAATAATATATTCAAACCTATGATAGAATAACGAAGAAAAGCTGAAAACTCAAAATTGTATTTAAATATATGCAAGCAGATTTAATATCAAAATGATACTACATGTAGATTAAAATCGAGATGCTAATTTTAATGCTTGATAAAGATTTCAAGAATGCTTGATAAAGACTTCAAGATGTCCATGTGTCCCTTTAAGATGACTAAGGTTTGCCAAAGGAGCAAAGGTACCTCAGCTAGAAGTTATAGCAAAAAAAGAGGACCGGAGGAACCCATTTTACAGGCTTAACATGATAAACGGCTATGATATGAAATTATTATATTCTTCAAACTTATTGTACAATTATTCTTGAGGTAATACAGGCGTATATCAAGGATTAGAAAGGAAACTCCAAAATTAAAATGTGCTCTCCATGAAATTATGTGTTTAGTTATGTGTATTCATAATTTTGTTAGAGCATCATCAAATAAACTGACCAATCTGTGACCAGAAATACATGCTGGTAGGTGATAAACTCGGTCTTTATCCTTGATGTTCAACCAAGTTTACTGTTAAAACTGAAGTATCTACAGTGTGAATCTTTTAAAATCCTACATTCGTGCACATTGATTAAACATATGGATCTTTCAAAATCAAAATCTTAAAAATGATCGTCTTTTTACTCTGCCAGTTTTTTTTTACTATAGAACCTAAGGATAAAAACCGAGTAACACAAATGTTATCACCTACTGAAAATAAGATAAAATCTGAACATCTGTGCAATGGAAAATTATGGTTTCTGTGTGTGTTTGTGGTTGACTGTCGTTCTTATATGCTACTTTTTCTTGTCATTAAAGGAAATTGTAAGGTGGTTAGCCTATATTAATAGCAATTGCACAAAACCGTTAGTAAATAGGTATCAATTTCATTAAAAGCTTGATATTTAATGAATATTAAACTTAAGGGCATTCTTAAAGTTACAAACAGAAACAATGATTGTACTCTACAAACAGTGCATTAGTATCACGATACAGAGATATAAACTAGTTTGTTCTTCTTAGAGTAAATACAAATGTGGCTATCACGATACTGATCGATAAATGTTGTATACTAATGTTTTAACTAAATTCATTAAATTCATGTTGTTTCATGAAGTATAACGAATATGCTATTCTTAAAGTTACGAACAGAAAAAAATGGTTGTACTCAAAAATAGTTACATTATCTGTGATCTCATTCAGAGATATTAAAGAGAAATGTGTGACATATGATGAAAAGTGAATTATTCATTTATAATATACAAGAACTAAATAGATGAACAATTATGAAGAGATATGAAACAATTTACAAGACTTTAATTGCTTAAACAAACATTTGAGATAATGTTTTTATACGGGTTTATTTCTGTTTATTGCACGTTTTATTTGATGTTTTTTTGATAATATGTAACCTAGCTAGGTCATGATTATAAAGTAATGTCCACTCATACAAGATCATAATATGGAATTAATTTGCGGAGCAAATTTAGTGAGAGAAACGGAAAGTCCAGACTCTATTGTGCCCATCGCGTCAGGTATACCTTGACGTGTTCGTTGGCGGAGGGACTATAAACCTTAGAATTACACACACACACACGTGAGAGAAACGGTATATGTAAGCTAGGTATGATTATGAAATATAGTTTTAATTGCCTTATTAATAATGATGTTAAAAGAGTGTGCTATAACCTTTGATCTGGTGTCTGCAGATGATCATCCATAGTGACAATGTGTTATGCGCATAAATTTCATCTGAGCTAGGTTTCCACATGCAGTGTTATAGTTCTGCATGTTAGGTATCAAAACAATGTCCCAGAAGATAATAATTGATATCATACCGGTCCAGTCTGTAGGAATTGGTATTGCAGTGTAATAATTGATATCATACCGGTCCAGTCTGTAGGAATTGGTATTGCAGTGTAATAATTGATATCATACCGGTCAAGTGTGTTACCGGTCCAGTCTGTAGTAACTGGTATTGCAGTTTAATAATTGATATCATACCGGTCCAGTCTGTAGGAATTGGTATTGCAGTGTAATAATTGATATCATACCGGTCAAGTCTGTTACCGGTCCAGTCTGTAGGAACTGGTATTGCAGTGTAATAATTGATACCATACCGGTCCAGTCTGTAGGAATTGGTATTGCAGTGTAATAAATTTAATTGATATCATACCGGTTGCCGGTCCAGTCTGTAGGAACTGGTATTGCAGTGTAATAATTGATATCATACCGGTCCAGTCTGTAGGAACTGGTATTGCAGTGACCAGAATGTAATGATATAATAATTATGATTTTCAAGAGTGTTTGATGATTGACTGAAGAAAGCGAAGCGGCTACAGATTTGTAGCTAGGAAAGACCGACCTGGCAGCGCCCATGGTGGCACAGCCATAATTGTCCGATCCAAAATGAACGCAACAGAGATTGATACCAAGACAGACACCACATTTGTTGCAGCTGCCTTCACCTGCAGCAAAATGACGAAACCCCTGATAGTTGGAAGTCTCTACCGCCCAACCGACAACAATATTGATTACACCAGAGAGCTCTTCAGAGCCAAACAGGAACTACACTCCAAGCACAAAGACCACATTATATGGATTGGAGGTGATGCCAACAACTTACCTGATATAGATTGGTCAACAGACAGCATCACTCAGCATAGCTATGTGTCCCCATTAACAAGGCGTTCATGGACTACTGAATGATATTGGTTGTCAACAGATGAGCGACTTTCCAACGTACTGGACAAATACCCTCCCGTATCAACAGATGCGTCCCAATGCCAGGGGTTGGGTGACCATGACATTGTCTTAGTGGATACTGATATCATCACATGCAGAAGTAAACCAGTGTAAGAGGCCTTATTCATCTTTGGAAAAGCGCTAAAATCACTGACATGGGTAGAGAGCTATCAAACTTCACTTCTGAATTTGTATCTCTTAACACAAGAGCCACTCCTGTAGACACTCTTTGGACGACATTCAAACATGTTTGCATCAAAGCTATAAACAAGCATGTTCCCTCCAAGATGTATTCCACCAGATTCAGCGAACCATGGTCAACTAGAGCTATCCGTAGACTTGCACGGAGGAAGCATAGGGCTTACAAGAAGGCCAGAAAGACCAAAGAACAGACTGACTGGGGTAAACACATACAGAAAAACAACCAGCATGAATGCAGGAAAGCCTATAATGAACATGTCAGAGGATTAGTTAGTGATGACATGAATCATAAGAAGCTCTATGCCCTCATTAAAAGCAAGAAATGTGATGGTTCTGGAGTGGCCACACTGAAGAAGGATTTTTTCCCCATGCAGACCCCAAAGCCAAAGCTGAGATCCTAAACCAGGAATTCTCTGGTTTTCTCTAAGGAAGATACAACAGAATATCCAGACACGGGACCCAGCTCTATCCCAACTGCACCGGATCTGAACATACATCAGAATGGAGTCAACAAACTCCTGCAAGAACTAACTCCTCACAACGCTTCTGGCCCCGACGAGATACCTTCCCGATTCCTGAAGGAAATGGCACCCCCCTCTCCCCAGTTTGACTTTGATCTACCAAACATCATTAGATCAGGGCATCCATCGTCCTATTACCCTTACATCAATATGCTGCAAAATCATGGAATATATCATACATAGTTTTACCATTTCTTATCCCCAAAGGTAGAAAGAAATATATAGTCCAATTCTATATTCTATAACTTTATTTCTACATGCTAACAACTATAATGGTGAATTAATATTTACAACAGTTTACTAAGAATGATAGTGTCTCTCTCACATAACTACTGATCTCTTGTTTGTCTCTAGCAAGTCCAGGTAAAAAGCCACGAACAAAGAAAACCCTCCCTTTTCATAAGGTCCCTTCCAAATAAGGGTCTAGCATGGTCGTAAATATTAGCATGCTAACTCATCAATCGTATAGCATCTACAAATAAGGAATGCTAACACATAAATCATGTAGCATTAGCATTAGCCTGGTTCATAGAGCATCTCCCAAATAAGGGATGCTAACCCATAAATTATGAGCATCAGCATTAGTTAGCCCTGCAGAGAGATACACATCTAGATTTATGGTGCTAACCGAAGACAGACATAATGTACTCAGTAACCAGGCTCGAATACTGGTACCTGTACAAAATTACAACAATAGCCATCTCATGAAATTCTTTGATTCAAACAACATCCTCTCCGACAGACAACACGGCTTCAAAAAAAAAGATCTTGCGAGAGCCAACTGATACTTACGATCCATGACCTGGTTGCTGGACTAAACAACAATGGACAGATCGACGCCATACTACTTGATTTTAGCAAGGCGTTTGACAAGGTCGTCCGGGAGAGATTGGCCATCAAACTCGACTACTACGGAGTCCGAGGAAACACACTGCAGTGGGTCAAGAACTTCCTAGCATCTAGAAGTCAGCAGGTAGTGATGGATGGCGAAAACTCAACAGCAGCTAGAGTCACCTCCGGCGTACCTCAAGGCAAGGTAATGGGTCCTTTGCTGTCCCTCATTTACATCAATGACCTCCATTCCAGAGCCAATGCTTCGGTAAGACTGTCTGCTCTACCGCAACATCAACCCAGCAGCTGACACATTGTCCCTCCAAGCTGATCTGGACAGCCTACAACAGTGGGAGAAAGAATGGCACATGGACTTCTATTCTGATAAATGTGATCACATATGCATCACCAACAACAGGAATGTCATAAACTCACATTACACCATCCGTGACCAAGTGCTTAAACAGACAAACAAATCGAAGTGTCTGGGAGTCACCATAGATAGTTCGTTTCACCACAGGTGACTACAGGCGTGACAACAGTGCCACCAGAATGTTGACAACCCTTGGTTATGTGTCCCTACATAGCCGAAGACAACAGGCCAAAGCTGTAATGATGTACAGAATTATACATCAACTGGAAGAGATACCAACCAGCCCATTCCTCCAACCTAGGAGCAAGTACAAGGGGTCATGACAGACGCTACTTGATACCACACAGCAGGGTTAAGGCTCATACGTTCTTTTTTTCCAGCAGGGATCATATTGTGGAACAGCTTGCCGACCAGCACGATCGATGCACTATCCATTGACATATTCAGGTCAAGGGTTGTGGTAGTCCTCGGATAGACCAAGACTGATGTTTTTATACTGTTTTTATACTGCTTTTAATTGTACATACACACTTTGATTCTCCTTCACGTGTGCACAGTCACTTCTCTGTGCGAGTATGTTCCAGAGGAACCCTGCACATTATTGGAAGAAGATTTGTTTGTTTGTGTGTATGATGTTTAATGTCATTTTCAACACATGTAAGGTTATATATGACGGTAGATTTTTTTGTGGTGGAGGCAGACCACCCACTTTTCCTGGGTAGAACCAGTACTGTACACCTCCCGCCATCCGTAAGAATCGACACTTCCTCACAGAAGAAGAAGTAAATGTTAATTGTTAAAGAGGGTGTGGTCGTCGCTGAGCTATGAGAGGGATAGTAAAGGGGAGTTCTATATTAAAGTCTGAAGTGGAATGTTTTAATAATTGGTTAGACTTAATAAGTCAAGTTCCTAATTAAAGTTGTATGGAAGGTTTTATAGATTAATTGAATTGAACTGGGGTTTTAAGGCGCACCAACACATGAAAGGTTATATGGCGCCTAACAGGAATGAACATGTCAGACTCATCCTCCATGTACATCGAGATAAAATATGGAGAATGGGCCTAGAACCTTCTCACCCTGAACTGCAGAGTTGCTGCAAATTCTATTGTAGACACTCCATTTACGTTGGACCCACGTTATAGATTTTCTGCCACTGCTCTAGTGATATGAGCGAGATGGCACCTGAAACAAGGTCATGATGAAGACCTTTAATCAGCATGAACAACAAATGATAAAATGTACTGAATTTGGTGGTGGTTGGGGGAGGGGTGGGGATGGGTTCCCCTCCAACGGCATCTGCAGTGGTACTATTATTTGCCCCGTAACCAAACGGGGCCCTCGGAACCAACGGGCTTCTATAGATGAGTTGAGGTCTAGTGTTGGAAAGAAAATGTTGGAAAAGCAAAATTAGATAAAGGGAGAACGTAAGGTTTAATCAGGGACTGTAGATAGATGTATAATATATGAATCAGGCAACTTGTTTAAGCTTTTATTGATATTAACATTCTAAACAAATTTGGTAAAGATCAGAATAAAAAATAAATTAGCTACAGATTTAACAAAGGAAAATAGAATATAGCATTTTTCAATAAATCAAAGGCCATAACTCTGTCTTTTCTAGCAAGAGCTGGTTTTCGAACTGGTCCAAGATTTCATTGATATACAGCGATTTGCACAACGAAAGATATTACCGATGCTTCCTGCCAAGTTTCGTTGTTGGATTTTAGGAGGAGTAGCGCCAACAAGAAATTTAAAGTTAAAATCGAAATGTCAAGGGGCCGTAACTCCCGACAAAAGTAAACTAACCAGGAAACAAGAGGCCCAAGAGGGCCTGTGGACGCTCTACTGGCTAACATGGCTCTTATAACATCAATGAAGCGAGTGACTGCCATTTATGTTTTATTGGAAGTTTCGGGCAAAAAACAGCTTTTTGACTAAATCAAGGGCCATAACTAAAGAATCTGGTAAAGCTTGGTAAAGATCAGATGAAAAATAAAGGCCCTACCGTATTAATGAGGCAAAATATAGCATTTTTAACTAAATCAAGAGCCATAACTCCTCTGTTACTGGTCCGACTGGTCCAACATAGAAAAAAAATAAAAAAATAAAAAAATAAAAATAAAAAAAATAATCAAAAAAAAAATAATCAAAAAAAAAATAATCAAAAAAAAAAATGAATTTTAAAAAAAAAATAAAAAATAAAAAATAAAAAAAATAAAATATATATATATATATAAATGTAAACAAATAAAAAAAGAAGAAAAAAAAAAGAAAGCCATAAAATCTGCTAAAGTTTGGCTAAGATCAGATGCAAAATAATACATGAGAGCTCTGTGCCATGTGGTTCCAGAGAAGAAGATTTTTTTTCAGTTTTTGCCTATACAAGCCTAAGTAAAACTGTGACCCCCAGGGTGGGGCCAAATGTGACCAATGGGTCACCATTTAAACAAACTTGGTAGAAGACCATAAGCTAATAGCAAATGCAAAATATTAAACCTCTGGCTCTTGCAGTTTCAGAGAAGAAGATTTTTTAAGTTTTTCCCTATACATGTCTATGTAAAACATGTGACCCTTGGGGCGGGGTCAAATGTGACCCGAGGGTCACCATTTGAACAAACTTGGTAAAGGACCATAAGCTTATAGCAAATGCAATATATTAAACCTTTGGCTGTTGCAGTTCCAGAGTAGAAGATTTTTTTTTCAGTTTTTCCCTATACAAGCATTTATGTAAAACTGTGACCCCGGGGCGGGGCAAGATGTGACACCAGGGTCACCATTTGAACAAACTTGGTAAAGGACCATAAGCTTATAATAAATGTCAAATATCAAACCTCTGGCTCTTGTAGTTTCCGAGGAGAAGGTTTTTTAAAAAAAGATCCTATATAAGTCTATGTAAAACTGTGACCCTTGGGGCGGGGACAAATTTGACCCCAGGGTCAGCATTTAAACAAACTTAGTAGAGGACCATAATCTGATGCTACATGTAATACATGAGAGCTCTGTGCCATGTGGTTCCAGAGAAGAAGATTTTTTTCATTTGTGCCTATACAAGCCTATGTAAAACTGTGACCCCCGGGGTGGAGCCAAATGTGACCCCTGGGTCACCATTTGAACAAACTTGGTAGAGGACCACAAGCTTACAGCAAATGCAAAATATTAAACCTCTGGCTCTTGCAGTTTCAGAGAAGAAGATTTTTTAAGTTTTTCCCTATACACGTCTATGTAAAACATGTGACCCTTGGGGCGGGGCCAAATGTGACCCGAGGGTCACCATTTGAACAAACTTGGTAAAGGACCATAAGCTTATAGTAAATGCAAAATATCAAACCTCTGGCTGTTGTAGTTTCCGAGAAGAAGATGAAGAAAAAATTCCTATATAAGTCTATGTAAAATTGTGACCCCCGGGGCGGGGACAAATTTGACCCCAGGGTCACCATTTGAACAAACTTAGCAGAGGACCATAAGCTGATGCTACATGTAATACATGAGAGCTCTGTGCCTTGTGGTTTCAGAGAAGAAGATTTTTTAAAGTTTTTTCCTATATGTCCATATGAAAAACATGCAAAACCTCAATATACAAACTTTGGACCCCCGGGGCACGGCCATTTTTGACCCCGGGGACTTTATTTGAACACTCTTGATAGTCTAGGCGTTGACGATCATTTTAAAAGAAAAACTGTTGAAATCTGTCCAGCGGTTCTGGAGAAGAAGATTTTTTAAGGTTTCGACCATATATGGTAATGGCAGCCATCTTGGATGTAGCGCTGACCTAATTTTAACAAATCTAAAAAGCATTTATCTAAGGATCATCCATTTGAAGTTTGGTCAAAATTAGCCAAGCGGTTTCTGAGGAGAAGTCGTTTGAAGAAAAGTTAACGGACGACGGACGACGGAAGACGGACAACACACCATCCCATAAGCTCTGCTGGCCCTTGGCCAGTAGAGCTAAAAACGCCATATACGCAACTAGACATCATACCAATTCTTCCTGCTAAGTTCCGTCAAATCCAAAAAGAGGGGGCAAAAGTAAAATATATATATATATAATAATATATTAAAAAATAATAATAATAAATAATAAATCAATTTAAAAAAAAAGTTTAAAAAAAACGTCAAAAGTAAAAAAACAACATCAAACAAGAGGCCCAAGAGGGCCTGTGGACGCTCTACTGGCTAATATGGCTCTTATGACATCAATGAAGCGAGTGACTATCGTCTTAAAGAGGCAAAATATAGCATTTTTAACTATATCAAGAGCCATAACTCCGCCATTACTGGTCCGATCTGGCTGGTTTTCCAAGTTGGCCAGTAGAGATAATAAAAACAAAAAATTTAAAAAAAAATTAAAAAAAAATAAAATAATAATAATAAATAAATTAATAAAAATAAATAAAGAAATAAATTTTTTTAAAACAAGCATTGATGTAAAACTGTGACCCCCGGGGCAGGGCCAGATTGAACAAAATTGGTAAAGGACCATAAGCTTATAGCAACAGCAAAATATTAAACCTCTAGCTCTTGCAGTTTTCATATTTCGTATGTGTCGTGCTCGGCCGTTTCCAAAGGTCCATTATCATACTATTTTTTTTTCAGATAAGATTTTTTAAGTTTTTCCCTATACATGTCTATGTAAAACATGTGACCCTTGGGGCGGGGCCAAATGTGACCCCAGGGTCACCATTTGAACAAACTTGGTAAAGAACCATAAGCTTATAATAAATGTAAAATATCAAACCTCTGGCTCTTGTAGTTTCCGAGAAGAAGATTTTAAAAAAAAAAATCCTATATGTCTATGTATAACTGTGACCATCGGGGCAGGGACAAATTTGACTCCAGCGTCACCATTTGAACAAACTATTAGAGGACCATAAGCTGATACTATATGTAATACATGAGACTTTGAACCATGTGGTTCCAGAAAAGAAGATTTTTTTCAGTTTTCCCCTATCCAAGCCTATGTAAAACTGTGACCCCTGGGGTGGGGCCAAATGTGAACCCTGGGTCACCATTTGAACAAACTTGGTAGAGGACCACAAGCTTATAGCAAATGCAAAATATTAAACCTCTGGCTTTTGCAGTTTCAGAGAAGAAGATTTTTTAAGTTTTTCCCTATACATGTCTATGTAAAACATGTGACCCTTGGGGCGGGGCCAAATGTGACCCGAGAGTCACCATTTGAACAAACTTGGTAAAGGACCATAAGCTTATAGTAAATGCAAAATATCAAACCTCTGGCTGTTGTAGTTTCCGAGAAGAAGATTTTTTTTATAAAATCCTATATAAGTCTATGTAAAATTGTGACCCCCGGGGCGGGGACAAATTTGACCCCAGGGTCACCATTTGAACAAACTTAGTAGAGGACCAAAAGCTGATGCTACATGTAATACATGAGAGCTCTGTGCCTTGTGGTTTCAGAGAAGAAGATTTTTTAAAGTTTTTTCCTATATGTCTATATGAAAAACATGCAAAACCTCAATATACAATATTTGGACCCCCGTGGCACGGCCATTTTTGACCCCGGGGAGACTTTATTTGAACAAACTTGATAGTCTAGGCGTTGGCGATCATTTTAAAAGAAAAACTGTTGAAATCTGTCCAGCGGTTCTGGAGAAGAAGATTTTTTTTAAGGTTTCGACCATATATGGTAATGGCAGCCATCTTGGATGTAGCGCTGACCTAATTTTAACAAATCTAAAAAGCATTCATCAAAGGATCATCCATGTGAAGTTTGGTCAAAATTAGCCAAGCGGTTTCTGAGGAGAAGTCGTTTGAAGAAAAGTTAACGGACGACGGACGGACGGACGGACGACGGACGGAAGAAGGACAACACACCATCCCATAAGCTCTGCTGGCCCTTGACCAGTAGAGCTAAAAACGTAAAAAAAGGAAATAAAAACAATAAAAAAATACACCAAAAAAATGTGTAAGTTTGGTTAAGATTGCTCAAGAAATATGGCCTGTATCATGTTAACAACATGTAAAACTCCATTTTTACTAATTCAGGGGTCATAACTCTGGTGTTACTCATCTTGCCCATTATCGAACTCGTCCGAGATCTTATGGTCATATACAACCTGTGCAAGTTTAGTTAAGATTGCTCAAGAAATGTGGCCTCTATCGTGTAAACAAGACGAACAAAGAGGTCAATGACCTTGAAGCTCTACTGGCAGGTTCTGAAAGCTAGATCAGCATTCCTGTGAAGCTTCATGAAAATCTGTCAAGTAGTTTCAGAGTAGTATGTAAACAAGATGGCCATTGGCAACCATGTTTAATGTTGAATTAAAATAATTTTCAACAATTAGGACCAACATTATGTCAAACTGATCATTTTAGAAAAAATCCCATATCGATATCACTTACAGATTTCAAGAAGTAGTCACTACAAATTTGTTTTTTAAAAATCTATTTTTAGCCATGTGGTGGCCATCTTGAATTTCGAGTCGACCTGAAATTTTGTTAGGATCATCAACTACACATCAAGAGCAACATTTCTGTTAAGTTTCATGAAAATCTGTCAAGTAGTTTCAGGAGTAGTCGCTACAAGTGTTTACTACATAACTCTATGTAAACAAAGCTGGCTGCTGCAGCCATGTTTAATGTAGAATCAAAATGATTTTCGACAAGGACAAACATCATGCCATGCTGATCATTTTATAAAAAGTCCCATATCAATATCACTTACAGTTTTCAAGAAGTAGTCGTTACAAACTTGTTTTTTAAAAATCTATTTTTAGCCAGGACGGCCATCTTGAATTTCTGGTCAATCTGACATTTTGCTAGGACCAACTAGACAACAAGAGCAACATTCCTGTGAGGTTTCATGAAAATCCGTCAAGTAGTTTCAGAGAAGTAGTCGCTACAAGTTTTTTACCATATAAACTCTAAACAAAGATGGCTGCTGGCAGCCATGTTTAATGTCGAATCAAAACGATTTTCGACAAGGAACAACATCATGTCATGCTGATCATTTTAGAAGAAGCCCCATATCAATATCACAGTTTTCAATAAGTAGTCGCTACAAACTTGTTGTTTTTTTAATCTATTTTTAGCTGTGGTGGCCATCTTGAATTTCCGGCCGACCTGATATTTTGCTAGGATCAATTAGACATCAAAAGCAACATTCCTGTGAGGTTTCATGAAAATCCATCAAGTACTTTCAGAGAAGTAGTTGCTACAAGTTTTTACTATATAACTATGTAAACAAAGAGGCCACTGGTAGCCGTGTTTAACGTCAAATCAAAACAATTTTTGACAAGGACCAACATCATGTCATGCTGATCGTTTTAGAAAAAGTCCCATATCAATATCACTTACAGTTTTCAAGAAGTAGTCGCTACAAACATGTTTGTGGCCATCTTGGGTTTCACATCAACATGAAGTTTTGCTAGGATCAATTATAATTCATGGGCAACATTTCTGTAAAGTTTCATGAAAATCCATCCAGTAGTTTCAGAGAAGTAGTCGTTACAAAAAAAGGTTACGGACAGACGGACGGATGACGGACGCCGTACAACGGCATAAGCTCTGCTGTCTGCTGATCTTTGATCAGTTGAGCTAAAAACTGCATTTTCTGCTAATTCAGGGGCCACAACTCTGGTGTTACTGGACCGATCTGGCCCATTATCAAACTCTTCCCGAGATCTTCTGGTTATATACAATCTGTGAAAGTTTGGTTAAGATTGCTCAAGTAATGTGGCCTCTATAGTGTTAACAAGCTAAAAGTTGATGACAGACGACGGACGACGGACGAAGAGTGGTCACAATAGCTCACACGAGCTAAAAATGGAATGGTCTTAATTCAAAGAAAGAACAGTCCATTATATATATATTGAATTGAATTGGGTTTTAAGGCGCACCAACACATGAAAGGTTATATGGTGCCTAAAAGGCATGAACATGCCAGGCTCACCCTCCATGTACATCTAGATAAAATATGGAGAATGGGCCTAGGACCTTCTCACCCTGAACTGCAGAGTTGCTGCAAATTCTATTGTAGACTCTCCATTTACGCTGGAGCCACGCTTATTGGTTTTCTGCCACTGCTCTGTGATTTGAGCGAGATGGCACCTGAAACAATGATGAAGACCTTTAATGAGCATGAACAAGAAATGACACAAGAGCTGTCGGAGAATAATAAATTATATAGCTAGTATATACCATCAGAAAACATGGCTAAAACAATGTGGGGTGGGGTGGAGTTGGGGGCGCAACATAGCTATGTGTAAGAATTGATCAAAACTACAGGGAAATATGTAAAAAAAAATATATATAAAAAAAACATCTAGTTTTGAGTAGGGGTGGGGTGGGGGAGAGGTGGGGTGGGTGGTGGGGGTAGTGGACGTTGTGAGGGCAATATATATATGTGTAAGAAGCTATGTAAGAATTGACCAAAACAACACAAAAATATGTAAAAAAAAAAAAAAAAAAAAAATCGAGTTTTGAG
>JAWPHD010007509.1:0-128012 GCA_037043455.1 Cyrtodaria siliqua | reverse complement strand
AGTTATATATAGGAAACATGTTTCTTGGGTTGGCCTCCATCATGTTTATGTTTTTGAATCACATCATACCAGTAGAGCATCTACAGGCCCACTTGGGCCTCTTGTTTTACGTTCATTACAGCCCTGTTCCACTATTCTGCAACCTCTTAGATGTAAGCACCTATAGCAGAACATGATAGCTCTTGAGATAACATGAAATCACAGCCCTGACCCTTAATTCTGCAGTCTCTTTAATAGATACACATTCATAGGGCATGACAGGCATGGCCTTTCATTCTGCAGTCTGAATTTTCATAGATGCTCCTTTATATTCATGACATGCATGTTCCACCATTCTGCATTCACTTAGATACTCCTTCATATGACACAATGTCATAGTCCTGCCCACCATTTCTGCAACTTGTAAGACAGGGAATCACAGTTTTGTTCAACTGATGTTGGAACCTTTATTGAATTCACACTGATGATGAAAACCACTATTCATGTCACTAATGCTGGAACCTTTATTTATGTTACACTTATGCTGGAAACTCCTTATTATTGTCACTGATGCTGGGACCTTTATTGAAGTCACACTGATGATGGAAACCACTATTCATGTCACTAATGCTGGAACCTTTATTATGTTACACTTATGTTGGAAACTCCTTATTCTTGTCACGGATGCTGGGTCCTTTATTGAAGTCACACTGATGATGGAAACCACTATTCATGTCACTAATGCTGGAACTTTATTTATGTTACACTTATGCTGGAAACCTTTATTATTGTCACTGATGCTGGACCTTTATTGAAGTCACACTGATGATGGAAACCTGCTATTCATGTCACTAATGCTGGAACCTTTATTATGTTACACTTATGTTGGAAACTCCTTATTCTTGTCACGGATGCTGGGTCCTTTATTGAAGTCACACTGATGATGGAAACCACTATTCATGTCACTAATGCTGGAACCTTTATTTATGTTACACTTCTGCTGGAAACCTTTATTCTTGTCACTGATGCTGGAACCTTTATTGAAGTCACACTGATGATGGAAACTGCTATTCATGTCACTAATGCTGGAACCTTTATTGATGTTACACTTCTGCTGGAAACCTTTATTCTTGTCACGGACGCTGAGACCTTTATTGAAGTCACACTGATGATGGAAACCACTATTCATGTCACTAATGCTGGAACCTTTATTATGTTACACTTATGCTGGAAACTGCTATTCTTGTCACTGATGCTGGAACCTTTATTGAAGTCACACTTATGCTGGAAACTGCTATTCTTGTCACTGATGCTGGAACCTTTATTGAAGTCACACTTATGCTGGAAACTGCTATTCATGTCACTAATGCTGGAACCTTTATTTATGTTACACTTATGCTGGAAACCTTTATTCTTGTCACTGATGCTGGAACCTTTATTGAAGTCACACTGATGATGGAAACTGCTATTCATGTCACTAATGCTGGAACCTTTATTGATGTCGCACTGATGCCGGAAACCTTTATTCTTGTTACTGATGTTGGAACATTTATTGAAGTCACACTGATGATGGAAACTGCTTTTCATGTTACTAATGCTGGAACCTTTATTATGTTACACTTATGTTGGAAACTCCTTATTCTTGTCACGGATGCTGGGACCTTTATTGAAGTCACACTGATGATGGAAACCACTTTTCATGTTACTAATGCTGGAACCTTTATTTATGTTACACTTATGCTGGAAACCTTTATTCTTGTCACTGATGCTGGAACCTTTATTGAAGTCACACTGATGATGGAAACTGCTATTCATGTCACTAATGCTGGAACCTTTATTTATGTTACACTTATGCTGGAAACTGCTATTCTTGTCACTGATGCTGGAACCTTTATTGATGTCACACTGATGTAGCATATTGTTATTCATGTCACACTAATGCTGGAACCTTTATTATGTTATACTTATGCTGGAAACCTTTACTTTTGTCACGGATGCTGGAACATTTATTGATGTCGCACTGATGCCGGAAACCTTTATTCTTGTTACTGATGTTGGAACCTTTATTGAAGTCACACTGATGATGGAAACTGCTATTCATGTTACTAATGCTGCAACCTTTATTATGTTACACTTATGTTGGAAACTTCTTATTCTTGTCACGGACGCTGGGACCTTTATTGAAGTCACACTGATGATGGAAACCACTATTCATGTCACTAATGCTGGAACCTTTATTTATGTTACACTTATGCTGGAAACCTTTATTCTTGTCAATGATGCTGAAACCTTTATTGAAGTCACACTGATGATGGAAACTGCTATTCATGTCACTAATGCTGGAACCTTTATTTATGTTACACTTATGCTGGAAACTGCTATTCTTGTCGCTGATGCTGGAACCTTTATTGATGTCACACTGATGTAGCAAATTGTTATTCATGTGACACCAATGCTGGAACCTTTATTATGTAACACTTATGCTGGAAACCTTTATTTTTGTCACGGATGCTGGAACCTTATTGATGTCGCACTGATGCCGGAAACCTTTATTCTTGTTACTGATGTTGGAACCTTTATTGAAGTCACACTGATGATGGAAACTGCTATTCATGTTACTAATGCTGGAACCTTTATTATGTTACACTTATGTTGGAAACTCCTTATTCTTGTCACGGATGCTGGGACCTTTATTGAAGTCACACTTATGATGGAAACCACTATTCATGTCACTAATGCTGGAACCTTTATTTATGTTACACTTATGCTGGAAAACTTTATTCTTGTCACTGATGCTGGAACCTTTATTGAAGTCACACTGATGATGGAAACTGCTACTCATGTCACTAATGCTGGAACCTTTATTTATGTTACACTTATGCTGGAAACTGCTATTCTTGTCACAGATGCTGGAACCTTTATTGATGTCACACTGATGTAGCAAATTGTTATTCACGTCACACTAATGCTGGAACCTTTATTATGTTACACTTATGCTGGAAACCTTTATTTTTGTCACGGATGCTGGAACCTTTATTGATGTCGCACTGATGCCGGAAACCTTTATTCTTGTTACTGATGTTGGAACCTTTATTGAAGTCACACTGATGATGGAAACTGCTATTCATGTTACTAATGCTGGAACCTTTATTATGTTACACTTATGTTGGAAACTCCTTATTCTTGTCACGGACGCTGGGACCTTTATTGAAGTCACACTGATGATGGAAACCACTATTCATGTCACTAATGCTGGAACCTTTATTTATGTTACACTTCTGCTGGAAACCTTTATTCTTGTCACTGATGCTGGAACCTTTATTGAAGTCACACTGATGATGGAAACTGCTATTCATGTCACTAATGCTGGAACCTTTATTTATGTTACACTTATGCTGGAAACTGCTATTCTTGTCACTGATGCTGGAACCTTTATTGATGTCACACTGATGTAGCAAATTGTTATTCATGTGACACTAATGCTGGAACCTTTATTATGTTACACTAATGCTGGAACCTTTATTTTTGTCACGGATGCTGGAACCTTTATTGATGTCGCACTGATGCCGGAAACCTTTATTCTTGTAACTGATGTTAGAACCTTTATTGAAGTCACACTGATGATGGAAACTGCTTTTCATGTTACTAATGCTGGAACCTTTATTATGTTACACTTATGTTGGAAACTCCTTATTCTTGTCACGGACGCTGGGACCTTTATTGAAGTCACACTGATGATGGAAACCACTATTCATGTCACTAATGCTGGAACCTTTATTTATGTTACACTTATGCTGGAAACCTTTATTCTTGTCACTGATGCTGGAACCTTTATTGAAGTCATACTGATGATGGAAACCACTATTCATGTCACTAATGCTGGAACCTTTATTTATGTTACACTTATGCTGGAAACTGCTATTCTTGTCACTGATGCTGGAACCTTTATTGATGTCACACTGATGATGGAAACTGCTATTCATGTTACTAATGCTGCAACCTTTATTATGTTACACTTATGTTGGAAACTTCTTATTCTTGTCACGGACGCTGGGGCCTTTATTGAAGTCACACTGATGATGGAAACCACTATTCATGTCACTAATGCTGGAACCTTTATTTATGTTACACTTCTGCTGGAAACCTTTATTCTTGTCACTGATGCTGGAACCTTTATTGAAGTCACACTGATGATGGAAACTGCTATTCATGTCACTAATGCTGGAACCTTTATTTATGTTACACTTATGCTGGAAACTGCTATTCTTGTCACTGATGCTGGAACCTTTATTGATGTCACACTGATGTAGCAAATTGTTATTCATGTCACACTAATGCTGGAACCTTTATTATGTTACACTTATGCTGGAACCTTTATTTTTGTCACGGATGCTGGAACCTTTATTGATGTCGCACTGATGCCGGAAACCTTTATTCTTGTTACTGATGTTGGAACCTTTATTGAAGTCACACTGATGATGGAAACTGCTATTCATGTTACTAATGCTGGAACCTTTATTATGTTACACTTATGTTGGAAACTCCTTATTCTTGTCACGGACGCTGGGACCTTTATTGAAGTCACACTGATGATGGAAACCACTATTCATGTCACTAATGCTGGAACCTTTATTTATGTTACACTTATGCTGGAAACCTTTATTCTTGTCACTGATGCTGGAACCTTTATTGAAGTCACACTGATGATGGAAACTGCTATTCATGTCACTAATGCTGGAACCTTTATTTATGTTACACTTATGCTGGAAACTGCTATTCTTGTCACTGATGCTGGAACCTTTATTGATGTCACACTGATGTAGCAAATTGTTATTCATGTCACACTAATGCTGGAACCTTTATTATGTTACACTTATGCTGGAACCTTTATTTTTGTCACGGATGCTGGAACCTTTATTGATGTCGCACTGATGCCGGAAACCTTTATTCTTGTTACTGATGTTGGAACCTTTATTGAAGTCACACTGATGATGGAAACTGCTTTTCATGTTACTAATGCTGGAACCTTTATTATGTTACACTTATGTTGGAAACTCCTTATTCTTGTCACGGACGCTGGGACCTTTATTGAAGTCACACTGATGATGGAAACCACTATTCATGTCACTAATGCTGGAACCTTTATTTATGTTACACTTATGCTGGAAACCTTTATTCTTGTCACTGATGCTGGAACCTTTATTGAAGTCACACTGATGATGGAAACTGCTATTCATGTCACTAATGCTGGAACCTTTATTTATGTTACACTTATGCTGGAAACCTTTATTCTTGTCACTGATGCTGGAACCTTTATTGAAGTCACACTGATGATGGAAACTGCTATTCATGTCACCAATGCTGGAACCTTTATTTATGTTACACTTATGCTGGAAACTGCTATTCTTGTCACTGATGCTGGAACCTTTATTGATGTCACACTGATGTAGCAAATTGTTATTCATGTCACACTAATGCTGGAACCTTTATTATGTTACACTTATGCTGGAACCTTTATTTTTGTCACGGATGCTGGAACCTTTATTGATGTCGCACTGATGCCGGAAACCTTTATTCTTGTTACTGATGTTGGAACCTTTATTGAAGTCACACTGATGATGGAAACTGCTATTCATGTTACTAATGCTGGAACCTTTATTATGTTACACTTATGTTGGAAACTCCTTATTCTTGTCACGGACGCTGGGACCTTTATTGAAGTCACACTGATGATGGAAACCACTATTCATGTCACTAATGCTGGAACCTTTATGTTACACTTATGCTGGAAACCTTTATTCTTGTCACTGATGCTGGAACCTTTATTGAAGTCACACTGATGATGGAAACTGCTATTCATGTCACTAATGCTCGAACCTTTATTTATGTTACACTTATGATGGAAACTGCTATTCTTGTCACTGATGCTGGAACCTTTATTGATGTCACACTGATGTAGCATATTGTTATTCATGTCACACTTATGCTGGAACCTTTATTATGTTACACTTATGCTGGAAACCTTTATTTTTGTCACGGATGCTGGAACCTTTATTGATGTCGCACTGATGCCAGAAACCTTTATTCTTGTTACTGATGTTGGAACCTTTATTGAAGTCACACTGATGATGGAAACTGCTATTCATGTTACTAATGCTGGAACCTTTATTATGTATCAAGTATGTTGGAAACCCCTTATTCTTGTCACGGACGCTGGGACCTTTATTGAAGTCACACTGATGATGGAAACCACTATTCATGTCACTAATGCTGGAACCTTTATTTATGTTACACTTATGCTGGAAACCTTTATTCTTGTCACTGATGCTGGAACCTTTATTGAAGTCACACTGATGATGGAAACTGCTATTCATGTCACTAATGCTGGAACCTTTATTTATGTTACACTTATGCTGGAAACTGCTATTCTTGTCACTGATGCTGGAACCTTTATTGATGTCACACTGATGTAGCATATTGTTATTCATGTCACACTAATGCTGGAACCTTTATTATGTTACACTTATGCTGGAAACCTTTATTTTTGTCACGGATGCTGGAACCTTTATTGATGTCGCACTGATGCCGGAAACCTTTATTCTTGTTACTGATGTTGGAACCTTTATTGAAGTCACACTGATGATGGAAACTGCTATTCATGTTACTAATGCTGGAACCTTTATTATGTTACACTTATGTTGGAAACTCCTTATTCTTGTCACGGACGCTGGGACTTTATTGAAGTCACACTGATGATGGAAACCTCTATTCATGTCACTAATGCTGGAACCTTTATTTATGTTACACTTATGCTGGAAACCTTTATTCTTGTCACTGATGCTGGAACCTTTATTGAAGTCACACTGATGATGGAAACTGCTATTCATGTCACTAATGCTGGAACCTTTATTTATGTTACACTTATGCTGGAAACTGCTATTCTTGTCACTGATGCTGGAACCTTTATTGATGTCACACTGATGTAGCAAATTGTTATTCATGTCACACTAATGCTGGAACCTTTATTATGTTACACTTATGCTGGAACCTTTATTTTTGTCACGGATGCTGGAACCTTTATTGATGTCGCACTGATGCCGGAAACCTTTATTCTTGTTACTGATGTTGGAACCTTTATTGAAGTCACACTGATGATGGAAACTGCTATTCATGTTACTAATGCTGGAACCTTTATTATGTTACACTTATGTTGGAAACTCCTTATTCTTGTCACGGACGCTGGGACCTTTATTGAAGTCACACTGATGATGGAAACCACTATTCATGTCACTAATGCTGGAACCTTTATTTATGTTACACTTATGCTGGAAACCTTTATTCTTGTCACTGATGCTGGAACCTTTATTGAAGTCACACTGATGATGGAAACTGCTATTCATGTCACTAATGCTGGAACCTTTATTTATGTTACACTTATGCTGGAAACTGCTATTCTTGTCACTGATGCTGGAACCTTTATTGAAGTCACACTTATGCTGGAAACTGCTATTCTTGTCACTGATGCTGGAACCTTTATTGAAGTCACACTTATGCTGGAAACTGCTATTCATGTCACTAATGCTGGAACCTTTATTTATGTTACACTTATGCTGGAAACCTTTATTCTTGTCACTGATGCTGGAACCTTTATTGAAGTCACACTGATGATGGAAACTGCTATTCATGTCACTAATGCTGGAACCTTTATTGATGTCGCACTGATGCCGGAAACCTTTATTCTTGTTACTGATGTTGGAACCTTTATTGAAGTCACACTGATGATGGAAACTGCTTTTCATGTTACTAATGCTGGAACCTTTATTATGTTACACTTATGTTGGAAACTCCTTATTCTTGTCACGGACGCTGGGACCTTTATTGAAGTCACACTGATGATGGAAACCACTATTCATGTCACTAATGCTGGAACCTTTATTTATGTTACACTTATGCTGGAAACCTTTATTCTTGTCACTGATGCTGGAACCTTTATTGAAGTCACACTGATGATGGAAACTGCTACTCATGTCACTAATGCTGGAACCTTTATTTATGTTACACTTATGCTGGAAACTGCTATTCTTGTCACTGATGCTGGAACCTTTATTGATGTCACACTGATGTAGCATATTGTTATTCATGTCACACTAATGCTGGAACCTTTATTATGTTATACTTATGCTGGAAACCTTTACTTTTGTCACGGATGCTGGAACATTTATTGATGTCGCACTGATGCCGGAAACCTTTATTCTTGTTACTGATGTTGGAACCTTTATTGAAGTCACACTGATGATGGAAACTGCTATTCATGTTACTAATGCTGCAACCTTTATTATGTTACACTTATGTTGGAAACTTCTTATTCTTGTCACGGACGCTGGGACCTTTATTGAAGTCACACTGATGATGGAAACCACTATTCATGTCTCTAATGCTGGAACCTTTATTTATGTTACACTTATGCTGGAAACTTTTATTCTTGTCACTGATGCTGGAACCTTTATTGAAGTCACACTGATGATGGAAACTGCTATTCATGTCACTAATGCTGGAACCTTTATTTATGTTACACTTATGCTGGAAACTGCTATTCTTGTCACTGATGCTGGAACCTTTATTGATGTCACACTGATGTAGCAAATTGTTATTCATGTCACACTAATGCTGGAACCTTTATTATGTTACACTTATGCTGGAACCTTTATTTTTGTCACGGATGCTGGAACCTTTATTGATGTCGCACTGATGCCGGAAACCTTTATTCTTGTTACTGATGTTGGAACCTTTATTGAAGTCACACTGATGATGGAAACTGCTATTCATGTTACTAATGCTGGAACCTTTATTATGTTACACTTATGTTGGAAACTCCTTATTCTTGTCACGGACGCTGGGACCTTTATTGAAGTCACACTGATGATGGAAACCACTATTCATGTCACTAATGCTGGAACCTTTATTTATGTTACACTTATGCTGGAAACCTTTATTCTTGTCACTGATGCTGGAACCTTTATTGAAGTCACACTGATGATGGAAACTGCTATTCATGTCACTAATGCTGGAACCTTTATTTATGTTACACTTATGCTGGAAACTGCTATTCTTGTCACTGATGCTGGAACCTTTATTGAAGTCACACTTATGCTGGAAACTGCTATTCTTGTCACTGATGCTGGAACCTTTATTGAAGTCACACTTATGCTGGAAACTGCTATTCATGTCACTAATGCTGGAACCTTTATTTATGTTACACTTATGCTGGAAACCTTTATTCTTGTCACTGATGCTGGAACCTTTATTGAAGTCACACTGATGATGGAAACTGCTATTCATGTCACTAATGCTGGAACCTTTATTGATGTCGCACTGATGCCGGAAACCTTTATTCTTGTTACTGATGTTGGAACCTTTATTGAAGTCACACTGATGATGGAAACTGCTTTTCATGTTACTAATGCTGGAACCTTTATTATGTTACACTTATGTTGGAAACTCCTTATTCTTGTCACGGACGCTGGGACCTTTATTGAAGTCACACTGATGATGGAAACCACTATTCATGTCACTAATGCTGGAACCTTTATTTATGTTACACTTATGCTGGAAACCTTTATTCTTGTCACTGATGCTGGAACCTTTATTGAAGTCACACTGATGATGGAAACTGCTACTCATGTCACTAATGCTGGAACCTTTATTTATGTTACACTTATGCTGGAAACTGCTATTCTTGTCACTGATGCTGGAACCTTTATTGATGTCACACTGATGTAGCATATTGTTATTCATGTCACACTAATGCTGGAACCTTTATTATGTTATACTTATGCTGGAAACCTTTACTTTTGTCACGGATGCTGGAACATTTATTGATGTCGCACTGATGCCGGAAACCTTTATTCTTGTTACTGATGTTGGAACCTTTATTGAAGTCACACTGATGATGGAAACTGCTATTCATGTTACTAATGCTGCAACCTTTATTATGTTACACTTATGTTGGAAACTTCTTATTCTTGTCACGGACGCTGGGACCTTTATTGAAGTCACACTGATGATGGAAACCACTATTCATGTCTCTAATGCTGGAACCTTTATTTATGTTACACTTATGCTGGAAACCTTTATTCTTGTCACTGATGCTGGAACCTTTATTGAAGTCACACTGATGATGGAAACTGCTATTCATGTCACTAATGCTGGAACCTTTATTTATGTTACACTTATGCTGGAAACTGCTATTCTTGTCACTGATGCTGGAACCTTTATTGATGTCACACTGATGTAGCAAATTGTTATTCATGTCACACTAATGCTGGAACCTTTATTATGTTACACTTATGCTGGAACCTTTATTTTTGTCACGGATGCTGGAACCTTTATTGATGTCGCACTGATGCCGGAAACCTTTATTCTTGTTACTGATGTTGGAACCTTTATTGAAGTCACACTGATGATGGAAACTGCTATTCATGTTACTAATGCTGGAACCTTTATTATGTTACACTTATGTTGGAAACTCCTTATTCTTCTCACGGACGCTGGGACCTTTATTGAAGTCACACTGATGATGGAAACCACTATTCATGTCACTAATGCTGGAACCTTTATTTATGTTACACTTATGCTGGAAACCTTTATTCTTGTCACTGATGCTGGAACCTTTATTGAAGTCACACTGATGATGGAAACTGCTATTCATGTCACTAATGCTGGAACCTTTATTTATGTTACACTTATGCTGGAAACTGCTATTCTTGTCACTGATGCTGGAACCTTTATTGAAGTCACACTTATGCTGGAAACTGCTATTCTTGTCACTGATGCTGGAACCTTTATTGAAGTCACACTTATGCTGGAAACTGCTATTCATGTCACTAATGCTGGAACCTTTATTTATGTTACACTTATGCTGGAAACCTTTATTCTTGTCACTGATGCTGGAACCTTTATTGAAGTCACACTGATGATGGAAACTGCTATTCATGTCACTAATGCTGGAACCTTTATTGATGTCGCACTGATGCCGGAAACCTTTATTCTTGTTACTGATGTTGGAACCTTTATTGAAGTCACACTGATGATGGAAACTGCTTTTCATGTTACTAATGCTGGAACCTTTATTATGTTACACTTATGTTGGAAACTCCTTATTCTTGTCACGGACGCTGGGACCTTTATTGAAGTCACACTGATGATGGAAACCACTATTCATTTCACTAATGCTGGAACCTTTATTTATGTTACACTTATGCTGGAAACCTTTATTCTTGTCACTGATGCTGGAACCTTTATTGAAGTCACACTGATGATGGAAACTGCTATTCATGTCACTAATGCTGGAACCTTTATTTATGTTACACTTATGCTGGAAACTGCTATTCTTGTCACTGATGCTGGAACCTTTATTGATGTCACACTGATGTAGCATATTGTTATTCATGTCACACTTATGCTGGAACCTTTATTATGTTACACTTATGCTGGAACCTTTATTTTTGTCACGGATGCTGGAACCTTTATTGAAGTCACACTGATGATTTAAACCACTATTCATGTCACTAATGCTGGAAC
The DNA here is from genome assembly GCA_037043455.1 of Cyrtodaria siliqua. NCBI lineage: Eukaryota > Metazoa > Mollusca > Bivalvia > Adapedonta > Hiatellidae > Cyrtodaria > Cyrtodaria siliqua. Next base: position 116,453 of record JAWPHD010007509.1, on the reverse strand, counting down.
CTTTATTTATGTTACACTTATGCTGGAAACCTTTATTCTTGTCACTGATGCTGGAACCTTTATTGAAGTCACACTGATGATGGAAACTGCTATTCATGTCACTAATGCTGGAACCTTTATTTATGTTACACTTATGCTGGAAACTGCTATTCTTGTCACTGATGCTGGAACCTTTATTGATGTCACACTGATGTAGCATATTGTTATTCATGTCACACTAATGCTGGAACCTTTATTATGTTATACTTATGCTGGAAACCTTTACTTTTGTCACGGATGCTGGAACTTATTGATGTCGCACTGATGCCGGAAACCTTATTCTTGTTACTGATGTTGGAACCTTTATTGAAGTCACACTGATGATGGAAACTGCTATTCATGTTACTAATGCTGCAACCTTTATTATGTTACACTTATGTTGGAAACTTCTTATTCTTGTCACGGACGCTGGGACCTTTATTGAAGTCACACTGATGATGATAACCACTATTCATGTCACTAATGCTGAACCTTTATTTATGTTACACTTATGCTGGAAACCTTTATTCTTGTCACTGATGCTGGAACCTTTATTGAAGTCACACTGATGATGGAAACTGCTATTCATGTCACTAATGCTGGAACCTTTATTTATGTTACACTTATGCGGGAAACTGCTATTCTTGTCGCTGATGCTGGAACCTTTATTAGCTCGACTATTCGAAGAATAAGAGAGCTTATGTAATCACCCCGGGGTCGGCGTCGGCGTCGGCGTCGGCGTCCCACATCAAGGTTTGCGTGTAAGCTGTGTTTTACAAGTCTATATCTCTTACATTTCTTATCCTACCACAACCAAATTTGTTCATGGGCTTCCTTGTAGCATTATCTTAAGGGCTGCATAAGCAATTTTGGTTCCTGTAACCCATGGGCTCCCATGGAACGCAAATTATGATAGCCCATAAAATGTGCCCCATTTCACATCAAATTTTGCGTGTAAGCTGTGTTTACAAGTCTATATTTCTTACAATTCTTACCCTAGCACAACCAAATTTGGCCATTAGCTTCCTTATAGCACTATCGTAAGGGCTGCTTAAGTAATTTTGGTTCCTTTAATCCCTGGGCTCCCATGGAACCCAAATTCTGATAGCCCTTAAATTATGTCTGTTTCACATCAAATTTTTGCGTGTAAGCTGTGTTTACAGGTCTATATCTCTTACATTTTTTGTCCTAGCTGAACTAAATTTTGAAATTGGTTTCCTTATAGTATGTTGGAAAGGGTTGGATAAGTAATTTTGTCTTCTGCAAATTCTGGGCTCCCATGGAACCCAATTGTGATGGCCAATAAAATGTGCAATAAATGCAGATCTAGGTTTGCATGTAAGCATGTATATATCTATAATTTTGGTTCGGGATTTGTTATAGCATTATGCATCTTATTACTTCACCCATATTGGGTCATGGGCTCCCTCCTCCACCCCCCGACCCCCACCCCCGCCCCCACTCCCCTCCACACCTTTTTTTTTTTTTTTTTTTACATATTTCTGTGTTGTTTTTGTCAATTCTTACACATATATGTTGCAACCCTCCCCGCTCCCCCCCCCACCCCCCCCCCCACCCATCACCCCACCCACCACGCCCCACATTTAAATTTTATTTTTAATTTTTAAAAAAATATATTTCTGTGTTGTTTTAGTAAATTCTTACACATATAAGTTGCAACCCTCCCCACCACCCACCACCCATCACCCCACCCACCACGCCCCTCACTTGAATATTTTTTTTTTACATATTTCTTTGTTGATTTAGTCAATTCTTACACACATATGTTGCCCCCCCCCCCCCCCCCCCCCCCCCCCACCACCACAAACCCCAACGCACTCCTGCCTCTCACCCCATCACCCCTCCCCCAAGATTATTTTTTTTTTTACATATTTCTTTGTTGTTTTAGTCAATTTTTACACATATATGTTGCCCCATCCACCACCCTCCCCCCAACCCACTCCTGCCTCTCACCATCACCCCTGCTCCACCCCCCCACCCCACACTTGATTTTTTTTTAAATATTTCTGTGTTGTCAATACTTACACATATATGTTGCAACCCTCCCTGCCCCCACCACCCCACCCCCTGCCTCTCACCCCATCACCCCCCACCCGCACCCCGCCCCAGACTTGAAACTTTTTCTTTTTTTTTTACCTATTTCTGTGTTGCTTTTGTCAGTTCTTACAAATATGTTGCAACCCTCCCCGCCTCCCCACCCCCGCCTCTCACCCCATCACCCCACCCACCACGCCCCAGACTTGATTTTTTTTTTTTTTACATATTTCTTTGTTGTTTTTGTCAATTCTTACACACATATGTTGCCCCCCCCCAACCCCAAAACCCCCAATGCATTCCCGCCTCTCACCCCAACCCCCACCCCCACCCCACCCCACCCCAGACTTTTTTTTTTTACATATTTCTTTGTTGTTTTAGTAAATGTTTACACATATATGTTGCCACATCAAACCCCCCCCCCCAAATTTTTACACATATATGTTGCCACATCCACCCCTCCCCCCCCCACCAATCCCCACTTGAAATCTATTTTTTTTTAATTTTTTTTTTACATATTTCTTTGTTGTTTAGTAAATTTTTACACATATATGTTGGCCACATCCACCCCCCCCCCCCCCCCCCACCCCACCCCACACTTGATTTTTTAAAAAATATTTCTGTGTTGTTTTAGTCAATTCTTACACATATATGTTGCAACCCTCCCTGCCCCCACCACCCCACCCCCCTGCCTCTCACTACATCACCCCCCCCCCATCCGCACCCCGCCCCAGAGTTGAAACTTTTTTTTTTTTACCTATTTCTGTGTTGCTTTTGTCAGTTCTTACAAATATGTTGCAACCCTCCCAGCCCCCCCCCACCCCTCGCCTCTCACCCCATCACCCCACCCACCACGCCCCAGACTTGATTTTTTTTTTTTTTTTTACATATTTCTTTGTTGTTTTAGTCAATTCTTACACACATATGTTGCCCCCCCCCCCCCCCCCCCCCCCCATTCAAACCCCAATAGGACCACTCCCGCCTCTCACCCCAACCCCACCCCACCGCACCCCAGATTTTTTTGATTTTTTTACATATTTCTTTGTTTTTTTAGTAAATTTTTACACATATATGTTGCCACATCCCCCCCCACCCCAATCCACACTTGAAAATCTAATTTTTTTTTATTTATTTTTTACATATTTCCTTGTTGTTTTAGTCGATTCTTACACACATATGTTGCCCACCCTCTCCCACCCTCACCCCGCACCCACTCAAAACTCGATTTTTTTTTACATATTTCTGTGTAGTTTTGGTCAATTCTTACACATAGTTATGTTGTGCTCCCAACCCACCCCACATTGTTGTAGCCTTGTTTTCTGATGGTATATACTAGCTATAAATTTATTATTCTCCGAAAAATCGAATAGTCGAGCTGCGCTGTTCTCCGACAGCTCTTGTTGATGTCACACTGATGTAGCAAATTGTTATTCATGTGACACCAATGCTGGAACCTTTATTATGTAACACTTATGCTGGAAACCTTTATTTTTGTCACGGATGCTGGAACCTTTATTGATGTCGCACTGATGCCGGAAACATTTATTCTTGTTACTGATGTTGGAACCTTTATTGAAGTCACACTGATGATGGAAACTGCTATTCATGTCACTAATGTTGGAACCTTTATTTATGTTACACTTATGCTGGAAACTGCTATTCTTGTCACTGATGCTGGAACCTTTATTGATGTCACACTGATGTAGCAAATTGTTATTCACGTCACACTAATGCTGGAACCTTTATTATGTTACACTTATGCTGGAAACCTTTATTTTTGTCACGGATGCTGGAACCTTTATTGATGTCGCACTGATGCCGGAAACCTTTATTCTTGTCACTGATGCTGGAACCTTTATTGAAGTCACACTGATGATGGAAACTGCTATTCATGTTACTAATGCTGGAACCTTTATTATGTTACACTTATGTTGGAAACTCCTTATTCTTGTCACGGACGCTGGGACCTTTATTGAAGTCACACTGATGATGGAAACCACTATTCATGTCACTAATGCTGGAACCTTTATTTATGTTACACTTATGCTGGAAACCTTTATTCTTGTCACTGATGCTGGAACCTTTATTGAAGTCACACTGATGATGGAAACTGCTACTCATGTCACTAATGCTGGAACCTTTATTTATGTTACACTTATGCTGGAAACTGCTATTCTTGTCACTGATGCTGGAACCTTTATTGATGTCACACTGATGTAGCAAATTGTTATTCACGTCACACTAATGCTGGAACCTTTATTATGTTACACTTATGCTGGAAACCTTTATTTTTGTCACGGATGCTGGAACCTTTATTGATGTCGCACTGATGCCGGAAACCTTTATTCTTGTCACTGATGCTGGAACCTTTATTGAAGTCACACTGATGATGGAAACTGCTATTCATGTTACTAATGCTGGAACCTTTATTATGTTACACTTATGTTGGAAACTCCTTATTCTTGTCACGGACGCTGGGACCTTTATTGAAGTCACACTGATGATGGAAACCACTATTCATGTCACTAATGCTGGAACCTTTATTTATGTTACACTTATGCTGGAAACCTTTATTCTTGTCACTGATGCTGGAACCTTTATTGAAGTGACACTGATGATGGAAACTGCTATTCATGTCACTAATGCTGGAACCTTTATTTATGTTACACTTATGCTGGAAACTGCTATTCTTGTCACTGATGCTGGAACCTTTATTGATGTCACACTGATGTAGCAAATTGTTATTCATGTGACACTAATGCTGGAACCTTTATTATGTTACACTTATGCTGGAACCTTTATTTTTGTCACGGATGCTGGAACCTTTATTGATGTCGCACTGATGCCGGAAACCTTTATTCTTGTTACTGATGTTAGAACCTTTATTGAAGTCACACTGATGATGGAAACTGCTATTCATGTTACTAATGCTGGAACCTTTATTATGTTACACTTATGTTGGAAACTCCTTATTCTTGTCACGGACGCTGGGACCTTTATTTAAGTCACACTGATGATGGAAACCACTATTCATGTCACTAATGCTGGAACCTTTATTTATGTTACACTTATGCCGGAAACCTTTATTCTTGTCACTGATGCTGGAACCTTTATTGAAGTCACACTGATGATGGAAACTGCTATTCATGTCACTAATGCTGGAACCTTTATTGATGTTACACTTATGCTGGAAACTGCTATTCTTGTCACTGATGCTGGAACCTTTATTGATGTCACACTGATGTAGCAAATTGTTATTCATGTCACACTAATGCTGGAACCTTTATTATGTTACACTTATGCTGGAAACCTTTATTTTTGTCACGGATGCTGGAACCTTTATTGATGTCGCACTGATGCCGGAAACCTTTATTCTTGTTACTGATGTTGGAACCTTTATTGAAGTCCCACTGATGATGGAAACTGCTATTCATGTTACTAATGCTGGAACCTTTATTATGTTACACTTATGTTGGAAACTCCATATTCTTGTCACGGACGCTGGGTCCTTTATTGAAGTCACACTGATGATGGAAACCACTATTCATGTCACTAATGCTGGAACCTTTATTTATGTTACAAATATGCTGGAAACCTTTATTTTTGTCACTGATGCTGGAACCTTTATTGAAGTCACACTGATGATGGAAACCGCTATTCATGTCACTAATGCTGGAACCTTTATTTATGTTACACTTATGCTGGAAACTGCTATTCTTGTCACTGATGCTGGAACCTTTATTGATGTCACACTGATGTAGCAAATTGTTATTCATGTCACACTAATGCTGGAACCTTTATTATGTTACACTTATGCTGGAACCTTTATTTTTGTCACGGATGCTGGAACCTTTATTGATGTCGCACTGATGCCGGAAACCTTTATTCTTGTTACTGATGTTGGAACCTTTATTGAAGTCACACTGATGATGGAAACTGCTATTCATGTTACTAATGCTGGAACCTTTATTATGTTACACTTATGTTGGAAACTCCTTATTCTTGTCACGGACGCTGGGAACTTAATTGAAGTCACACTGATGATGGAAACCACTATTCATGTCACTAATGCTGGAACCTTTATTTATGTTACACTTATGCTGGAAACCTTTATTCTTGTCACTGATGCTGGAACCTTTATTGAAGTCACACTGATGATGGAAACTGCTATTCATGTCACTAATGCTGGAACCTTTATTTATGTTACACTTATGCTGGAAACTGCTATTCTTGTCACTGATGCTGGAACCTTTATTGATGTCACACTGATGTAGCAAATTGTTATTCATGTCACACTAATGCTGGAACCTTTATTATGTTACACTTATGCTGGAACCTTTATTTTTGTCACGGATTCTGGAACCTTTATTGATGTCACACTGATGCCGGAAACCTTTATTCTTGTTACTGATGTTGGAACCTTTATTGAAGTCACACTGATGATGGAAACTGCTATTCATGTTACTAATGCTGGAACCTTTATTATGTTACACTTATGTTGGAAACTCCTTATTCTTGTCACGGACGCTGGGACCTTTATTGAAGTCACACTGATGATGGAAACCACTATTCATGTCACTAATGCTGGAACCTTTATTTATGTTACACTTATGCTGGAAACCTTTATTCTTGTCACTGATGCTGGAACCTTTATTGAAATCATACTGATGATGGAAACTGCTATTCATGTCACTAATGCTGGAACCTTTATTTATGTTACACTTATGCTGGAAACTGCTATTCTTGTCACTGATGCTGGAACCTTTATTGATGTCACACTGATGTAGCAAATTGTTATTCATGTCACACTAATGCTGGAACCTTTATTATGTTACACTTATGCTGGAACCTTTATTTTTGTCACGGATTCTGGAACCTTTATTGATGTCGCACTGATGCCGGAAACCTTAATTCTTGTTACTGATGTTGGAACCTTTATTGAAGTCACACTGATGATGGAAACTGCTATTCATGTTACTAATGCTGGAACCTTTATTATGTTACACTTATGTTGGAAACTCCTTATTCTTGTCACGGACGCTGGGACCTTTATTGAAGTCACACTGATGATGGAAACCACTATTCATGTCACTAATGCTGGAACCTTTATTTATGTTACACTTATGCCGGAAACCTTTATTCTTGTCACTGATGCTGGAACCTTTATTGAAGTCACACTGATGATGGAAACTGCTATTCATGTCACTAATGCTGGAACCTTTATTGATGTTACACTTATGCTGGAAACTGCTATTCTTGTCACTGATGCTGGAACCTTTATTGATGTCACACTGATGTAGCAAATTGTTATTCATGTCACACTAATGCTGGAACCTTTATTATGTTACACTTATGCTGGAAACCTTTATTTTTGTCACGGATACTGGAACCTTTATTGATGTCGCACTGATGCCGGAAACCTTTATTCTTGTTACTGATGTTGGAACCTTTATTGAAGTCACACTGATGATGGAAACTGCTATTCATGTTACTAATGCTGGAACCTTTATTATGTTACACTTATGTTGGAAACTCCTTATTCTTGTCACGGACGCTGGGTCCTTTATTGAAGTCACACTGATGATGGAAACCACTATTCATGTCACTAATGCTGGAACCTTTATTTATGTTACAAATATGCTGGAAACCTTTATTCTTGTCACTGATGCTGGAACCTTTATTGAAGTCACACTGATGATGGAAACTGCTATTCATGTCACTAATGCTGGAACCTTTATTTATGTTACACTTATGCTGGAAACTGCTATTCTTGTCACTGATGCTGGAACCTTTATTGATGTCACACTGATGTAGCAAATTGTTATTCACGTCACACTAATGCTGGAACCTTTATTATGTTACACTTATGCTGGAAACCTTTATTTTTGTCACGGATGCTGGAACCTTTATTGATGTCGCACTGATGCCGGAAACCTTTATTCTTGTTACTGATGTTGGAACCTTTATTGAAGTCACACTGATGATGGAAACTGCTATTCATGTTACTAATGCTGGAACCTTTATTATGTTACACTTATGTTGGAAACTCCTTATTCTTGTCACGGAAGCTGGGACCTTTATTGAAGTCACACTGATGATGGAAACCACTATTCATGTCACTAATGCTGGAACCTTTATTTATGTTACACTTCTGCTGGAAACCTTTATTCTTGTCACTGATGCTGGAACCTTTATTGAAGTCACACTGATGATGGAAACTGCTATTCATGTCACTAATGCTGGAACCTTTATTTATGTTACACTTATGCTGGAAACTGCTATTCTTGTCACTGATGCTGGAACCTTTATTGATGTCACACTGATGTAGCAAATTGTTATTCATGTGACACTAATGCTGGAACCTTTATTATGTTACACTTATGCTGGAACCTTTATATTTGTCACGGATGCTGGAACCTTTATTGATGTCTCACTGATGCCGGAAACCTTTATTCTTGTTACTGATGTTGGAACCTTTATTGAAGTCACACTGATGATGGAAACTGCTATTCATGTTACTAATGCTGGAACCTTTATTATGTTACACTTATGTTGGAAACTCCTTATTCTTGTCACGGACGCTGGGTCCTTTATTGAAGTCACACTGATGATGGAAACCACTATTCATGTCACTAATGCTGGAACCTTTATTTATGTTACACTTATGCTGGAAACCTTTATTCTTGTCACTGATGCTGGAACCTTTATTGAAGTCACACTGATGATGGAAACCACTATTCATGTCACTAATGCTGGAACCTTTATTTATGTTACAAATATGCTGGAAACCTTTATTCTTGTCACTGATGCTGGAACCTTTATTGAAGTCACACTGATGATGGAAACTGCTATTCATGTCACTAATGCTGGAACCTTTATTTATGTTACACTTATGCTGGAAACTGCTATTCTTGTCACTGATGCTGGAACCTTTATTGATGTCACACTGATGTAGCAAATTGTTATTCACGTCACACTAATGCTGGAACCTTTATTATGTTACACTTATGCTGGAAACCTTTATTTTTGTCACGGATGCTGGAACCTTTATTGATGTCGCACTGATGCCGGAAACCTTTATTCTTGTTACTGATGTTGGAACCTTTATTGAAGTCACACTGATGATGGAAACCACTATTCATGTTACTAATGCTGGAACCTTTATTATGTTACACTTATGTTGGAAACTCCTTATTCTTGTCACGGACACTGGGACCTTTATTGAAGTCACACTGATGATGGAAACCACTATTCATGTCACTAATGCTGGAACCTTTATTTATGTTACACTTCTGCTGGAAACCTTTATTCTTGTCACTGATGCTGGAACCTTTAATGAAGTCACACTGATGATGGAAACTGCTATTCATGTCACTAATGCTGGAACCTTTATTTATGTTACACTTATGCTGGAAACTGCTATTCTTGTCACTGATGCTGGAACCTTTATTGATGTCACACTGATGTAGCAAATTGTTATTCATGTGACACTAATGCTGGAACCTTTATTATGTTACACTTATGCTGGAACCTTTATTTTTGTCACGGATGCTGGAACCTTTATTGATGTCGCACTGATGCCGGAAACCTTTATTCTTGTTACTGATGTTAGAACCTTTATTGAAGTCACACTGATGATGGAAACTGCTATTCATGTTACTAATGCTGGAACCTTTATTATGTTACACTTATGTTGGAAACTCCTTATTCTTGTCACGGACGCTGGGACCTTTATTTAAGTCACACTGATGATGGAAACCACTATTCATGTCACTAATGCTGGAACCTTTATTTATGTTACACTTATGCTGGAAACTGCTATTCTTGTCACTGATGCTGGAACCTTTATTGATGTCACACTGATGTAGCAAATTGTTATTCATGTCACACTAATGCTGGAACCTTTATTATGTTACACTTATGCTGGAAACCTTTATTTTTGTCACGGATGCTGGAACCTTTATTGATGTCGCACTGATGTCGGAAACCTTTATTCTTGTTACTGATGTTGGAACCTTTATTGAAGTCACACTGATGATGGAAACTGCTATTCATGTTACTAATGCTGGAACCTTTATTATGTAACACTTATGTTGGAAACTCCTTATTCTTGTCACGGACGGTGGGTCCTTTATTGAAGTCACACTGATGATGGAAACCACTATTCATGTCACTAATGCTGGAACCTTTATTTATGTTACAAATATGCTGGAAACCTTTATTCTTGTCACTGATGCTGGAACCTTTATTGAAGTCACACTGATGATGGAAACTGCTATTCATGTCACTAATGCTGGAACCTTTATTTATGTTACACTTATGCTGGAAACTGCTATTCTTGTCACTGATGCTGGAACCTTTATTGATGTCACACTGATGTAGCAAATTGTTATTCATGTCACACTAATGCTGGAACCTTTATTATGTTACACTTATGCTGGAACCTTTATTTTTGTCACGGATGCTGGAACCTTTATTGATGTCGCACTTATGCCGGAAACCTTTATTCTTGTTACTGATGTTGGAACCTTTATTGAAGTCACACTGATGATGGAAACTGCTATTCATGTTACTAATGCTGGAACCTTTATTATGTTACACTTATGTTGGAAACTCCTTATTCTTGTCACGGACGCTGGGACCTTTATTTAAGTCACACTGATGATGGAAACCACTATTCATGTCACTAATGCTGGAACCTTTATTTATGTTACACTTATGCCGGAAACCTTTATTCTTGTCACTGATGCTGGAACCTTTATTGAAGTCACACTGATGATGGAAACTGCTATTCATGTCACTAATGCTGGAACCTTTATTTATGTTACACTTATGCTGGAAACTGCTATTCTTGTCACTGATGCTGGAACCTTTATTGATGTCACACTGATGTAGCAAATTGTTATTCATGTCACACTAATGCTGGAACCTTTATTATGTTACACTTATGCTGGAACCTTTATTTTTGTCACTGATTCTGGAACCTTTATTGATGTCACACTGATGCCGGAAACCTTTATTCTTGTTACTGATGTTGGAACCTTTATTGAAGTCACACTGATGATGGAAACTGCTATTCATGTTACTAATGCTGGAACCTTTATTATGTTACACTTATGTTGGAAACTCCTTATTCTTGTCACGGACGCTGGGACCTTTATTGAAGTCACACTGATGATGGAAACCACTATTCATGTCACTAATGCTGGAACCTTTATTTATGTTACACTTATGTTGGAAACTCCTTATTCTTGTCACGGACGCTGGGACCTTTATTGAAGTCACACTGATGATGGAAACCACTATTCATGTCACTAATGCTGGAACCTTTATTTATGTTACACTTATGCCGGAAACCTTTATTCTTGTCACTGATGCTGGAACCTTTATTGAAGTCACACTGATGATGGAAACTGCTATTCATGTCACTAATGCTGGAACCTTTATTGATGTTACACTTATGCTGGAAACTGCTATTCTTGTCACTGATGCTGGAACCTTTATTGATGTCACACTGATGTAGCAAATTGTTATTCATGTCACACTAATGCTGGAACCTTTATTATGTTACACTTATGCTGGAAACCTTTATTTTTGTCACGGATGCTGGAACCTTTATTGATGTCGCACTGATGCCGGAAACCTTTATTCTTGTTACTGATTTTGGAACCTTTATTGAAGTCACACTGATGATGGAAACTGCTATTCATGTTACTAATGCTGGAACCTTTATTATGTTACACTTATGTTGGAAACTCCTTATTCTTGTCACGGACGCTGGGTCCTTTATTGAAGTCACACTGATGATGGAAACCACTATTCATGTCACTAATGCTGGAACCTTTATTTATGTTACAAATATGCTGGAAACCTTTATTCTTGTCACTGATGCTGGAACCTTTATTGAAGTCACACTGATGATGGAAACTGCTATTCATGTCACTAATGCTGGAACCTTTATTTATGTTACACTTATGCTGGAAACTGCTATTCTTGTCACTGATGCTGGAACCTTTATTGATGTCACACTGATGTAGCAAATTGTTATTCATGTCACACTAATGCTGGAACCTTTATTATGTTACACTTATGCTGGAACCTTTATTTTTGTCACTGATGCTGGAACCTTTATTGATGTTGCACTGATGCCGGAAACCTTTATTCTTGTTACTGATGTTGGAACCTTTATTGAAGTCACACTGATGATGGAAACTGCTATTCATGTTACTAATGCTGGAACCTTTATTATGTTACACTTATGTTGGAAACTCCTTATTCTTGTCACGGACGCTGGGACCTTTATTGAAGTCACACTGATGATGGAAACCACTATTCATGTCACTAATGCTGGAACCTTTATTTATGTTACACTTATGCTGGAAACCTTTATTCTTGTCACTGATGCTGGAACCTTTATTGAAGTCACACTGATGATGGAAACTGCTATTCATGTCACTAATGCTGGAACCTTTATTTATGTTACACTTATGCTGGAAACTGCTATTCTTGTCACTGATGCTGGAACCTTTATTGATGTCACACTGATGTAGCAAATTGTTATTCATGTCACACTAATGCTGGAACCTTTATTATGTTACACTTATGCTGGAACCTTTATTTTTGTCACGGATTCTGGAACCTTTATTGATGTCACACTGATGCCGGAAACCTTTATTCTTGTTACTGATGTTGGAACCTTTATTGAAGTCACACTGATGATGGAAACTGCTATTCATGTTACTAATGCTGGAACCTTTATTATGTTACACTTATGTTGGAAACTCCTTATTCTTGTCACGGACGCTGGGACCTTTATTGAAGTCACACTGATGATGGAAACCACTATTCATGTCACTAATGCTGGAACCTTTATTTATGTTACACTTATGCCGGAAACCTTTATTCTTGTCACTGATGCTGGAACCTTTATTGAAGTCACACTGATGATGGAAACTGCTATTCATGTCACTAATGCTGGAACCTTTATTGATGTTACACTTATGCTGGAAACTGCTATTCTTGTCACTGATGCTGGAACCTTTATTGATGTCACACTGATGTAGCAAATTGTTATTCATGTCACACTAATGCTGGAACCTTTATTATGTTACACTTATGCTGGAAACCTTTATTTTTGTCACGGATGCTGGAACCTTTATTGATGTCGCACTGATGCCGGAAACCTTTATTCTTGTTACTGATGTTGGAACCTTTATTGAAGTCACACTGATGATGGAAACTGCTATTCATGTTACTAATGCTGGAACCTTTATTATGTTACCCTTATGTTGGAAACTCCTTATTCTTGTCACGGACGCTGGGTCCTTTATTGAAGTCACACTGATGATTTAAACCACTATTCATGTCACTAATGCTGGAACCTTTATTTATGTTACAAATATGCTGGAAACCTTTATTCTTGTCACTGATGCTGGAACCTTTATTGAAGTCACACTGATGATGGAAACTGCTATTCATGTCACTAATGCTGGAACCTTTATTTATGTTACACTTATGCTGGAAACTGCTATTCTTGTCACTGATGCTGGAACCTTTATTGATGTCACACTGATGTAGCAAATTGTTATTCATGTCACACTAATGCTGGAACCTTTATTATGTTACACTTATGCTGGAACCTTTATTTTTGTCACGGATGCTGGAACCTTTATTGATGTCGCACTGATGCCGGAAACCTTTATTCTTGTTACTGATGTTGGAACCTTTATTGAAGTCACACTGATGATGGAAACTGCTATTCATGTTACTAATGCTGGAACCTTTATTATGTTACACTTATGTTGGAAACTCCTTATTCTTGTCACGGACGCTGGGACCTTTATTGAAGTCACACTGATGATGGAAACCACTATTCATGTCACTAATGCTGGAACCTTTATTTATGTTACACTTATGCTGGAAACCTTTATTCTTGTCACTGATGCTGGAACCTTTATTGAAGTCACACTGATGTAGCAAATTGTTATTCATGTCACACTAATGCTGGAACCTTTATTATGTTACACTTATGCTGGAACCTTTATTTTTGTCACGGATTCTGGAACCTTTATTGATGTCACACTGATGCCGGAAACCTTTATTCTTGTTACTGATGTTGGAACCTTTATTGAAGTCACACTGATGATGGAAACTGCTATTCATGTTACTAATGCTGGAACCTTTATTATGTTACACTTATGTTGGAAACTCCTTATTCTTGTCACGGACGCTGGGACCTTTATTGAAGTCACACTGATGATGGAAACCACTATTCATGTCACTAATGCTGGAACCTTTATTTATGTTATACTTATGCCGGAAACCTTTATTCTTGTCACGGACGCTGGGTCCTTTATTGAAGTCACACTGATGATTTAAACCACTATTCATGTCACTAATGCTGGAACCTTTATTTATGTTACACTTATGCTGGAAACTGCTATTCTTGTCACTGATGCTGGAACCTTTATTGATGTCACACTGATGTAGCAAATTGTTATTCATGTCACACTAATGCTGGAACCTTTATTATGTTACACTTATGCTGGAACCTTTATTTTTGTCACGGATGCTGGAACCTTTATTGATGTCTCAATGATGCCGGAAACCTTTATTCTTGTTACTGATGTTGGAACCTTTATTGAAGTCACACTGATGATGGAAACTGCTATTCATGTTACTAATGCTGGAACCTTTATTATGTTACACTTATGTTGGAAACTCCTTATTCTTGTCACGGACGCTGGGACCTTTATTTAAGTCACACTGATGATGGAAACCCATATTCATGTCACTAATGCTGGAACCTTTATTTATGTTACAAATATGCTGGAAACCTTTATTCTTGTCACTGATGCTGGAACCTTTATTGAAGTCACACTGATGATGGAAACTGCTATTCATGTCACTAATGCTGGAACCTTTATTTATGTTACACTTATGCTGGAAACCCTTATTCTTGTCACTGATGCTGGAACCTTTATTGAAGTCACACTGATGATGGAAACTGCTATTCATGTCACTAATGCTGGAACCTTTATTTATGTTACACTTATGCTGGAAACTGCTATTCTTGTCACTGATGCTGGAACCTTTATTGATGTCACACTGATGTAGCAAATTGTTATTCATGTCACACTAATGCTGGAACCTTTATTATGTTACACTTATGCTGGAACCTTTATTTTTGTCACGGATGCTGGAACCTTTATTGATGTCGCACTGATGCCGGAAACCTTTATTCTTGTTACTGATGTTGGAACCTTTATTGAAGTCACACTGATGATGGAAACTGCTATTCATGTTACTAATGCTGGAACCTTTATTATGTTACACTTATGTTGGAAACTCCTTATTCTTGTCACGGACGCTGGGACCTTTATTGAAGTCACACTGATGATGGAAACCACTATTCATGTCACTAATGCTGGAACCTTTATTTATGTTACACTTATGCTGGAAACCTTTATTCTTGTCACTGATGCTGGAACCTTTATTGAAGTCACACTGATGTAGCAAATTGTTATTCATGTCACACTAATGCTGGAACCTTTATTATGTTACACTTATGCTGGAACCTTTATTTTTGTCACGGATTCTGGAACCTTTATTGATGTCACACTGATGCCGGAAACCTTTATTCTTGTTACTGATGTTGGAACCTTTATTGAAGTCACACTGATGATGGAAACTGCTATTCATGTTACTAATGCTGGAACCTTTATTATGTTACACTTATGTTGGAAACTCCTTATTCTTGTCACGGACGCTGGGACCTTTATTGAAGTCACACTGATGATGGAAACCACTATTCATGTCACTAATGCTGGAACCTTTATTTATGTTATACTTATGCCGGAAACCTTTATTCTTGTCACGGACGCTGGGTCCTTTATTGAAGTCACACTGATGATTTAAACCACTATTCATGTCACTAATGCTGGAACCTTTATTTATGTTACACTTATGCTGGAAACTGCTATTCTTGTCACTGATGCTGGAACCTTTATTGATGTCACACTGATGTAGCAAATTGTTATTCATGTCACACTAATGCTGGAACCTTTATTATGTTACACTTATGCTGGAACCTTTATTTTTGTCACGGATGCTGGAACCTTTATTGATGTCGCACTGATGCCGGAAACCTTTATTCTTGTTACTGATGTTGGAACCTTTATTGAAGTCACACTGATGATGGAAACTGCTATTCATGTTACTAATGCTGGAACCTTTATTATGTTACACTTATGTTGGAAACTCCTTATTCTTGTCACGGACGCTGGGACCTTTATTTAAGTCACACTGATGATGGAAACCACTATTCATGTCACTAATGCTGGAACCTTTATTTATGTTACAAATATGCTGGAAACCTTTATTCTTGTCACTGATGCTGGAACCTTTATTGAAGTCACACTGATGATGGAAACTGCTATTCATGTCACTAATGCTGGAACCTTTATTTATGTTACACTTATGCTGGAAACCCTTATTCTTGTCACTGATGCTGGAACCTTTATTGAAGTCACACTGATGATGGAAACTGCTATTCATGTCACTAATGCTGGAACCTTTATTGATGTTACACTTATGCTGGAAACTGCTATTCTTGTCACTGATGCTGGAACCTTTATTGATGTCACACTGATGTAGCAAATTGTTATTCATGTCACACTAATGCTGGAATCTTATTATGTTACACTTATGCTGGAAACCTTTATTTTTGTCACGGATGCTGGAACCTTTATTGATGTCGCACTGATGCCGGAAACCTTTATTCTTGTTACTGATGTTGGAACCTTTATTGAAGTCACACTGATGATGGAAACTGCTATTCATGTTACTAATGCTGGAACCTTTATTATGTTACAATTATGTTGGAAACTCCTTATTCTTGTCACGGACGCTGGGTCCTTTATTGAAGTCACACTGATGATGGAAACCACTATTCATGTCACTAATGCTGGAACCTTTATTTATGTTACAAATATGCTGGAAACCTTTATTCTTGTCACTGATGCTGGAACCTTTATTGAAGTCACACTGATGATGGAAACTGCTATTCATGTCACTAATGCTGGAACCTTTATTTATGTTACACTTATGCTGGAAACTGCTATTCTTGTCACTGATGCTGGAACCTTTATTGATGTCACACTGATGTAGCAAATTGTTATTCATGTCACACTAATGCTGGAACCTTTATTATGTTACACTTATGCTGGAACCTTTATTTTTGTCACGGATGCTGGAACCTTTATTGATGTCGCACTGATGCCGGAAACCTTTATTCTTGTTACTGATGTTGGAACCTTTATTGAAGTCACACTGATGATGGAAACTGCTATTCATGTTACTAATGCTGGAACCTTTATTATGTTACACTTATGTTGGAAACTCCTTATTCTTGTCACGGACGCTGGGACCTTTATTGAAGTCACACTGATGATGGAAACCACTATTCATGTCACTAATGCTGGAACCTTTATTTATGTTACACTTATGCTGGAAACCTTTATTCTTGTCACTGATGCTGGAACCTTTATTGAAGTCACACTGATGATGGAAACTGCTATTCATGTCACTAATGCTGGAACCTTTATTTATGTTACACTTATGCTGGAAACTGCTATTCTTGTCACTGATGCTGGAACCTTTATTGAAGTCACACTGATGATGGAAACTGCTATTCATGTTACTAATGCTGGAACCTTTATTATGTTACACATATGTTGGAAACTCCTTATTCTTGTCACTGACG
Source organism: Cyrtodaria siliqua (assembly GCA_037043455.1). NCBI lineage: Eukaryota > Metazoa > Mollusca > Bivalvia > Adapedonta > Hiatellidae > Cyrtodaria > Cyrtodaria siliqua. The sequence goes on along the minus strand of JAWPHD010007509.1, from coordinate 98,617 downwards.
CTGGGACCTTTATTGAAGTCACACTGATGATGGAAACCACTATTCATGTCACTAATGCTGGAACCTTTATTTATGTTACACTTATGCCGGAAACCTTTATTCTTGTCACTGATGCTGGAACCTTTATTGAAGTCACACTGATGATGGAAACTGCTATTCATGTCACTAATGCTGGAACCTTTATTGATGTTACACTTATGCTGGAAACTGCTATTCTTGTCACTGATGCTGGAACCTTTATTGATGTCACACTGATGTAGCAAATTGTTATTCATGTCACACTAATGCTGGAACCTTTATTATGTTACACTTATGCTGGAAACCTTTATTTTTGTCACGGATGCTGGAACCTTTATTGATGTCGCACTGATGCCGGAAACCTTTATTCTTGTTACTGATGTTGGAACCTTTATTGAAGTCACACTGATGATGGAAACTGCTATTCATGTTACTAATGCTGGAACCTTTATTATGTTACACTTATGTTGGAAACTCCTTATTCTTGTCACGGACGCTGGGTCCTTTATTGAAGTCACACTGATGATGGAAACCACTATTCATGTCACTAATGCTGGAACCTTTATTTATGTTACAAATATGCTGGAAACCTTTATTCTTGTCACTGATGCTGGAACCTTTATTGAAGTCACACTGATGATGGAAACTGCTATTCATGTCACTAATGCTGGAACCTTTATTTATGTTACACTTATGCTGGAAACTGCTATTCTTGTCACTGATGCTGGAACCTTTATTGATGTCACACTGATGTAGCAAATTGTTATTCATGTCACACTAATGCTGGAACCTTTATTATGTTACACTTATGCTGGAACCTTTATTTTTGTCACGGATGCTGGAACCTTTATTGATGTCGCACTGATGCCGGAAACCTTTATTCTTGTTACTGATGTTGGAACCTTTATTGAAGTCACACTGATGATGGAAACTGCTATTCATGTTACTAATGCTGGAACCTTTATTATGTTACACTTATGTTGGAAACTCCTTATTCTTGTCACGGACGCTGGGACCTTTATTGAAGTCACACTGATGATGGAAACCACTATTCATGTCACTAATGCTGGAACCTTTATTTATGTTACACTTATGCTGGAAACCTTTATTCTTGTCACTGATGCTGGAACCTTTATCGAAGTCACACTGATGATGGAAACTGCTATTCATGTCACTAATGCTGGAACCTTTATTTATGTTACACTTATGCTGGAAACTGCTATTCTTGTCACTGATGCTGGAACCTTTATTGATGTCACACTGATGTAGCAAATTGTTATTCATGTCACACTAATGCTGGAACCTTTATTATGTTACACTTATGCTGGAACCTTTATTTTTGTCACGGATGCTGGAACCTTTATTGATGTCGCACTGATGCCGGAAACCTTTATTCTTGTTACTGATGTTGGAACCTTTATTGAAGTCACACTGATGATGGAAACTGCTATTCATGTTACTAATGCTGGAACCTTTATTATGTTACACTTATGTTGGAAACTCCTTATTCTTGTCACGGACGCTGGGACCTTTATTGAAGTCACACTGATGATGGAAACCACTATTCATGTCACTAATGCTGGAACCTTTATTTATGTTACACTTATGCTGGAAACTGCTATTCTTGTCACTGATGCTGGAACCTTTATTGAAGTCACACTGATGATGGAAACTGCTATTCATGTTACTAATGCTGGAACCTTTATTATGTTACACTTATGTTGGAAACTCCTTATTCTTGTCACGGACGCTGGGACCTTTATTGAAGTCACACTGATGATGGAAACCACTATTCATGTCACTAATGCTGGAACCTTTATTTATGTTACAAATATGCTGGAAACCTTTATTCTTGTCACTGATGCTGGAACCTTTATTGAAGTCACACTGATGATGGAAACTGCTATTCATGTCACTAATGCTGGAACCTTTATTTATGTTACACTTATGCTGGAAACTGCTATTCTTGTCACTGATGCTGGAACCTTTATTGATGTCACACTGATGTAGCAAATTGTTATTCATGTCACACTAATGCTGGAACCTTTATTATGTTACACTTATGCTGGAACCTTTATTTTTGTCACGGATTCTGGAACCTTTATTGATGTCACACTGATGCCGGAAACCTTTATTCTTGTTACTGATGTTGGAACCTTTATTGAAGTCACACTGATGATGGAAACTGCTATTCATGTTACTAATGCTGGAACCTTTATTATGTTACACTTATGTTGGAAACTCCTTATTCTTGTCACGGACGCTGGGACCTTTATTGAAGTCACACTGATGATGGAAACCACTATTCATGTCACTAATGCTGGAACCTTTATTTATGTTACACTTATGCCGGAAACCTTTATTCTTGTCACTGATGCTGGAACCTTTATTGAAGTCACACTGATGATGGAAACTGCTATTCATGTCACTAATGCTGGAACCTTTATTGATGTTACACTTATGCTGGAAACTGCTATTCTTGTCACTGATGCTGGAACCTTTATTGATGTCACACTGATGTAGCAAATTGTTATTCATGTCACACTAATGCTGGAACCTTTATTATGTTACACTTATGCTGGAAACCTTTATTTTTGTCACGGATGCTGGAACCTTTATTGATGTCGCACTGATGCCGGAAACCTTTATTCTTCTTACTGATGTTGGAACCTTTATTGAAGTCACACTGATGATGGAAACTGCTATTCATGTTACTAATGCTGGAACCTTTATTATGTTACACTTATGTTGGAAACTCCTTATTCTTGTCACGGACGCTGGGTCCTTTATTGAAGTCACACTGATGATTTAAACCACTATTCATGTCACTAATGCTGGAACCTTTATTTATGTTACAAATATGCTGGAAACCTTTATTCTTGTCACTGATGCTGGAACCTTTATTGAAGTCACACTGATGATGGAAACTGCTATTCATGTCACTAATGCTGGAACCTTTATTTATGTTACACTTATGCTGGAAACTGCTATTCTTGTCACTGATGCTGGAACCTTTATTGATGTCACACTGATGTAGGAAATTGTTATTCATGTCACACTAATGCTGGAACCTTTATTATGTTACACTTATGCTGGAACCTTTATTTTTGTCACGGATGCTGGAACCTTTATTGATGTCGCACTGATGCCGGAAACCTTTATTCTTGTTACTGATGTTGGAACCTTTATTGAAGTCACACTGATGATGGAAACTGCTATTCATGTTACTAATGCTGGAACCTTTATTATGTTACACTTATGTTGGAAACTCCTTATTCTTGTCACGGACGCTGGGACCTTTATTGAAGTCACACTGATAATGGAAACCACTATTCATGTCACTAATGCTGGAACCTTTATTTATGTTACACTTATGCTGGAAACCTTTATTCTTGTCACTGATGCTGGAACCTTTATTGAAGTCACACTGATGATGGAAACTGCTATTCATGTCACTAATGCTGGAACCTTTATTTATGTTACACTTATGCTGGAAACTGCTATTCTTGTCACTGATGCTGGAACCTTTATTGATGTCACACTGATGTAGCAAATTGTTATTCATGTCACACTAATGCTGGAACCTTTATTATGTTACACTTATGCTGGAACCTTTATTTTTGTCACGGATTCTGGAACCTTTATTGATGTCACACTGATGCCGGAAACCTTTATTCTTGTTACTGATGTTGGAACCTTTATTGAAGTCACACTGATGATGGAAACTGCTATTCATGTTACTAATGCTGGAACCTTTATTATGTTACACTTATGTTGGAAACTCCTTGTTCTTGTCACGGACGCTGGGACCTTTATTGAAGTCACACTGATGATGGAAACCACTATTCATGTCACTAATGCTGGAACCTTTATTTATGTTACACTTATGCCGGAAACCTTTATTCTTGTCACTGATGCTGGAACCTTTATTGAAGTCACACTGATGATGGAAACTGCTATTCATGTCACTAATGCTGGAACCTTTATTGATGTTACACTTATGCTGGAAACTGCTATTCTTGTCACTGATGCTGGAACCTTTATTGATGTCACACTGATGTAGCAAATTGTTATTCATGTCACACTAATGCTGGAACCTTTATTATGTTACACTTATGCTGGAACCTTTATATTTGTCACGGATGCTGGAACCTTTATTGATGTCTCACTGATGCCGGAAACCTTTATTCTTGTTACTGATGTTGGAACCTTTATTGAAGTCACACTGATGATGGAAACTGCTATTCATGTTACTAATGCTGGAACCTTTATTATGTTACACTTATGTTGGAAACTCCTTATTCTTGTCACGGACGCTGGGACCTTTATTGAAGTCACACTGATGATGGAAACCACTATTCATGTCACTAATGCTGGAACCTTTATTTATGTTACACTTATGCTGGAAACTGCTATTCTTGTCACTGATGCTGGAACCTTTATTGAAGTCACACTGATGATGGAAACTGCTATTCATGTCACTAATGCTGAAACCTTTATTTATGTTACACTTATGCTGGAAACTCCTTATTCTTGTCACGGACGCTGGGACCTTTATTGAAGTCACACTGATGATGGAAACCACTATTCATGTCACTAATGCTGGAACCTTTATTTATGTTACACTTATGCCGGAAACCTTTATTCTTGTCACTGATGCTGGAACCTTTATTGAAGTCACACTGATGATGGAAACTGCTATTCATGTCACTAATGCTGGAACCTTTATTGATGTTACACTTATGCTGGAAACTGCTATTCTTGTCACTGATGCTGGAACCTTTATTGATGTCACACTGATGTAGCAAATTGTTATTCATGTCACACTAATGCTGGAACCTTTATTATGTTACACTTATGCTGGAACCTTTATTTTTGTCACGGATTCTGGAACCTTTATTGATGTCACACTGATGCCGGAAACCTTTATTCTTGTTACTGATGTTGGAACCTTTATTGAAGTCACACTGATGATGGAAACTGCTATTCATGTTACTAATGCTGGAACCTTTATTATGTTACACTTATGTTGGAAACTCCTTATTCTTGTCACGGACGCTGGGACCTTTATTGAAGTCACACTGATGATGGAAACCACTATTCATGTCACTAATGCTGGAACCTTTATTTATGTTACACTTATGCCGGAAACCTTTATTCTTGTCACTGATGCTGGAACCTTTATTGAAGTCACACTGATGATGGAAACTGCTATTCATGTCACTAATGCTGGAACCTTTATTGATGTTACACTTATGCTGGAAACTGCTATTCTTGTCACTGATGCTGGAACCTTTATTGATGTCACACTGATGTAGCAAATTGTTATTCATGTCACACTAATGCTGGAACCTTTATTATGTTACACTTATGCTGGAAACCTTTATTTTTGTCACGGATGCTGGAACCTTTATTGATGTCGCACTGATGCCGGAAACCTTTATTCTTGTTACTGATGTTGGAACCTTTATTGAAGTCACACTGATGATGGAAACTGCTATTCATGTTACTAATGCTGGAACCTTTATTATGTTACACTTATGTTGGAAACTCCTTATTCTTGTCACGGACGCTGGGTCCTTTATTGAAGTCACACTGATGATGGAAACCACTATTCATGTCACTAATGCTGGGACCTTTATTTATGTTACAAATATGCTGGAAACCTTTATTCTTGTCACTGATGCTGGAACCTTTATTGAAGTCACACTGATGATGGAAACTGCTATTCATGTCACTAATGCTGGAACCTTTATTTATGTTACACTTATGCTGGAAACTGCTATTCTTGTCACTGATGCTGGAACCTTTATTGATGTCACACTGATGTAGCAAATTGTTATTCATGTCACACTAATGCTGGAACCTTTATTATGTTACACTTATGCTGGACCTTTATTTTTGTCACGGATGCTGGAACCTTTATTGATGTCGCACTGATGCCGGAAACCTTTATTCTTGTTACTGATGTTGGAACCTTTATTGAAGTCACACTGATGATGGAAACTGCTATTCATGTTACTAATGCTGGAACCTTTATTATGTTACACTTATGTTGGAAACTCCTTATTCTTGTCACGGACGCTGGGACCTTTATTGAAGTCACACTGATGATGGAAACCACTATTCATGTCACTAATGCTGGAACCTTTATTTATGTTACAAATATGCTGGAAACCTTTATTCTTGTCACTGATGCTGGAACCTTTATTGAAGTCACACTGATGATGGAAACTGCTATTCATGTCACTAATGCTGGAACCTTTATTTATGTTACACTTATGCTGGAAACTGCTATTCTTGTCACTGATGCTGGAACCTTTATTGATGTCACACTGATGTAGCAAATTGTTATTCATGTCACACTAATGCTGGAACCTTTATTATGTTACACTTATGCTGGAACCTTTATTTTTGTCACGGATGCTAGAACCTTTATTGAAGTCACACTGATGATGGAAACTGCTATTCATGTCACTAATGCTGGAACCTTTATTTATGTTACACTTATGCTGGAAACTGCTATTCTTGTCACTGATGCTGGAATCTTTATTGATGTCACACTGATGTAGCAAATTGTTATTCATGTCACACTAATGCTGGAACCTTTATTATGTTACACTTATGCTGGACCTTTATTTTTGTCACGGATGCTGGAACCTTTATTGATGTCGCACTGATGCCGGAAACCTTTATTCTTGTTACTGATGTTGGAACCTTTATTGAAGTCACACTGATGATGGAAACTGCTATTCATGTTACTAATGCTGGAACCTTTATTATGTTACACTTATGTTGGAAACTCCTTATTCTTGTCACGGACGCTGGGACCTTTATTGAAGTCACACTGATGATGGAAACCACTATTCATGTCACTAATGCTGGAACCTTTATTTATGTTACAAATATGCTGGAAACCTTTATTCTTGTCACTGATGCTGGAACCTTTATTGAAGTCACACTGATGATGGAAACTGCTATTCATGTCACTAATGCTGGAACCTTTATTTATGTTACACTTATGCTGGAAACTGCTATTCTTGTCACTGATGCTGGAACCTTTATTGATGTCACACTGATGTAGCAAATTGTTATTCATGTCACACTAATGCTGGAACCTTTATTATGTTACACTTATGCTGGAACCTTTATTTTTGTCACGGATGCTGGAACCTTTATTGATGTCGCACTGATGCCGGAAACCTTTATTCTTGTTACTGATGTTGGAACCTTTATTGAAGTCACACTGATGATGGAAACTGCTATTCATGTTACTAATGCTGGAACCTTTATTATGTTACACTTATGTTGGAAACTCCTTATTCTTGTCACGGACGCTGGGACCTTTATTGAAGTCACACTGATGATGGAAACCACTATTCATGTCACTAATGCTGGAACCTTTATTTATGTTACACTTATGCTGGAAACCTTTATTCTTGTCACTGATGCTGGAACCTTTATTGAAGTCACACTGATGATGGAAACTGCTATTCATGTTACTAATGCTGGAACCTTTATTTATGTTACACATATGTTGGAAACTCCTTATTCTTGTCACGGACGCTGGGACCTTTATTGAAGTCACACTGATGATGGAAACTGCTATTCATGTCACTAATGCTGGAACCTTTATTGATGTTACACTTATGCTGGAAACTGCTATTCTTGTCACTGATGCTGGAACCTTTATTGATGTCACACTGATGTAGCAAATTGTTATTCATGTCACACTAATGCTGGAACCTTTATTATGTTACACTTATGCTGGAACCTTTATTTTTTGTCACGGATGCTGGAACCTTTATTGATGTCGCACTGATGCCGGAAACCTTTATTCTTGTTACTGATGTTGGAACCTTTATTGAAGTCACACTGATGATGGAAACTGCTATTCATGTTACTAATGCTGGAACCTTTATTTATGTTACACTTATGCTGGAAACTCCTTATTCTTGTCACGGACGCTGGGACCTTTATTGAAGTCACACTGATGATGGAAACCACTATTCATGTCACTAATGCTGGAACCTTTATTTATGTTACACTTATGCCGGAAACCTTTATTCTTGTCACTGATGCTGGAACCTTTATTGAAGTCACACTGATGATGGAAACTGCTATTCATGTCACTAATGCTGGAACCTTTATTGATGTTACACTTATGCTGGAAACTGCTATTCTTGTCACTGATGCTGGAACCTTTATTGATGTCACACTGATGTAGCAAATTGTTATTCATGTCACACTAATGCTGGAACCTTTATTATGTTACACTTATGCTGGAACCTTTATTTTTTGTCACGGATGCTGGAACCTTTATTGATGTCGCACTGATGCCGGAAACCTTTATTCTTGTTACTGATGTTGGAACCTTTATTGAAGTCACACTGATGATGGAAACTGCTATTCATGTTACTAATGCTGGAACCTTTATTATGTTACACTTATGTTGGAAACTCCTTATTCTTGTCACGGACGCTGGGACCTTTATTGAAGTCACACTGATGATGGAAACCACTATTCATGTCACTAATGCTGTAACCTTTATTTATGTTACACTTATGCTGGAAACCTTTATTCTTGTCACTGATGCTGGAACCTTTATTGAAGTCACACTGATGATGGAAACTGCTATTCATGTCACTAATGCTGGAACCTTTATTTATGTTACACTTATGCTGGAAACTGCTATTCTTGTCACTGATGCTGGAACCTTTATTGATGTCACACTGATGTAGCAAATTGTTATTCATGTCACACTAATGCTGGAACCTTTATTATGTTACACTTATGCTGGAAACCTTTATTTTTGTCACGGATGCTGGAACCTTTATTGATGTCGCATTGATGCCGGAAACCTTTATTCTTGTTACTGATGTTGGAACCTTTATTGAAGTCACACTGATGATGGAAACTGCTATTCATGTTACTAATGCTGGAACCTTTATTATGTTACACTTATGTTGGAAACTCCTTATTCTTGTCACGGACGCTGGGACCTTTATTGAAGTCACACTGATGTTGGAAACCACTATTCATGTCACTAATGCTGGAACCTTTATTTATGTTACACTTATGCTGGAAACCTTTATTCTTGTCACTGATGCTGGAACCTTTATTGAAGTCACACTGATGATGGAAACTGCTATTCATGTCACTAATGCTGGAACCTTTATTGATGTTACACTTATGCTGGAAACTGCTATTCTTGTCACTGATGCTGGAACCTTTATTGATGTCACACTGATGTAGCAAATTGTTATTCATGTCACACTAATGCTGGAACCTTTATTATGTTACACTTATGCTGGAACCTTTATTTTTGTCACGGATGCTGGAACCTTTATTGATGTCGCACTGATGCCGGAAACCTTTATTCTTGTTACTGATGTTGGAACCTTTATTGAAGTCACACTGATGATGGAAACTGCTATTCATGTTACTAATGCTGGAACCTTTATTATGTTACACTTATGTTGGAAACTCCTTATTCTTGTCACGGACGCTGGGACCTTTATTGAAGTCACACTGATGATGGAAACCACTATTCATGTCACTAATGCTGGAACCTTTATTTATGTTACACTTATGCTGGAAACCTTTATTCTTGTCACTGATGCTGGAACCTTTATTGAAGTCACACTGATGATGGAAACTGCTATTCATGTCACTAATGCTGGAACCTTTATTTATGTTACACTTATGCTGGAAACTGCTATTCTTGTCACTGATGCTGGAACCTTTATTGATGTCACACTGATGTAGCAAATTGTTATTCATGTCACACTAATGCTGGAACCTTTATTATGTTACACTTATGCTGGAACCTTTATTTTTGTCACAGATGCTGGAACCTTTATTGATGTCGCACTGATGCCGGAAACCTTTATTCTTGTTACTGATGTTGGAACCTTTATTGAAGTCACACTGATGATGGAAACTGCTATTCATGTTACTAATGCTGGAACCTTTATTATGTTACACTTATGTTGGAAACTCCTTATTCTTGTCACGGACGCTGGGACCTTTATTGAAGTCACACTGATGATGGAAACCACTATTTATGTCACTAATGCTGGAACCTTTATTTATGTTACACTTATGCTGGAAACCTTTATTCTTGTCACTGATGCTGGAACCTTTATTGAAGTCACACTGATGATGGAAACTGCTATTCATGTCACTAATGCTGAAACCTTTATTTATGTTACACTTATGCTGGTAACTGCTATTCTTGTCACTGATGCTGGAACCTTTATTGATGTCACACTGATGTAGCAAATTGTTATTCATGTCACACTAATGCTGGAACCTTTATTATGTTACACTTATGCTGGAAACCTTTATTTTTGTCACGGATGATGGAACCTTTATTGATGTCGCATTGATGCCGGAAACCTTTATTCTTGTTACTGATGTTGGAACCTTTATTGAAGTCACACTGATGATGGAAACTGCTATTCATGTTACTAATGCTGGAACCTTTATTATGTTACACTTATGTTGGAAACTCCTTATTCTTGTCACGGACGCTGGAACCTTTATTGAATTCACACTGATGTTGGAAACCACTATTCATGTCACTAATGCTGGAACCTTTATTTATGTTACACTTATGCTGGAAACCTTTATTCTTGTCACTGATGCTGGAACCTTTATTGAAGTCACACTGATGATGGAAACTGCTATTCATGTCACTAATGCTGGAACCTTTATTTATGTTACACTTATGCTGGAAACTGCTATTCTTGTCACTGATGCTGGAACCTTTATTGATGTCACACTGATGTAGCAAATTGTTATTCATGTCACACTAATGCTGGAACCTTTATTATGTTACACTTATGCTGGAACCTTTATTTTTGTCACGGATGCTGGAACCTTTATTGATGTCGCACTGATGCCGGAAACCTTTATTCTTGTTACTGATGTTGGAACCTTTATTGAAGTCACACTGATGATGGAAACTGCTATTCATGTTACTAATGCTGGAACCTTTATTATGTTACACTTATGTTGGAAACTCCTTATTCTTGTCACGGACGCTGGGTCCTTTATTGAAGTCACACTGATGATGGAAACCACTATTCATGTCACTAATGCTGGAACCTTTATTTATGTTACAAATATGCTGGAAACCTTTATTCTTGTCACTGATGCTGGAACCTTTATTGAAGTCACACTGATGATGGAAACTGCTATTCATGTCACTAATGCTGGAACCTTTATTTATGTTACACTTATGCTGGAAACTGCTATTCTTGTCACTGATGCTGGAACCTTTATTGATGTCACACTGATGTAGCAAATTGTTATTCATGTCACACTAATGCTGGAACCTTTATTATGTTACACTTATGCTGGAACCTTTATTTTTGTCACGGATGCTGGAACCTTTATTGATGTTGCACTGATGCCGGAAACCTTTATTCTTGTTACTGATGTTGGAACCTTTATTGAAGTCACACTGATGATGGAAACTGCTATTCATGTTACTAATGCTGGTACCTTTATTATGTTACACTTATGTTGGAAACTCCTTATTCTTGTCACGGACGCTGGGACCTTTATTGAAGTCACACTGATGATGGAAACCACTATTCATGTCACTAATGCTGGAACCTTTATTTATGTTACACTTATGCTGGAAACTGCTATTCTTGTCACTGATGCTGGAACCTTTATTGAAGTCACACTGATGATGGAAACTGCTATTCATGTCACTAATGCTGGAACCTTTATTTATGTTACACTTATGCTGGAAACTCCTTATTCTTGTCACTGATGCTGGAACCTTTATTGATGTCACACTGATGTAGCAAATTGTTATTCATGTCACACTAATGCTGGAACCTTTATTATGTTACACTTATGCTGGAACCTTTATTTTTGTCACGGATGCTGGAACCTTTATTGATGTCGCACTGATGCCGGAAACCTTTATTCTTGTTACTGATGTTGGAACCTTTATTGAAGTCACACTGATGATGGAAACTGCTATTCATGTTACTAATGCTGGAACCTTTATTATGTTACACTTATGTTGGAAACTCCTTATTCTTGTCACGGACGCTGGGACCTTTATTGAAGTCACACTGATGATGGAAACCACTATTCATGTCACTAATGCTGGAACCTTTATTTATGTTACACTTATGCCGGAAACCTTTATTCTTGTCACTGATGCTGGAACCTTTATTGAAGTCACACTGATGATGGAAACTGCTATTCATGTCACTAATGCTGGAACCTTTATTGATGTTACACTTATGCTGGAAACTGCTATTCTTGTCACTGATGCTGGAACCTTTATTGATGTCACACTGATGTAGCAAATTGTTATTCATGTCACACTAATGCTGGAACCTTTATTATGTTACACTTATGCTGGAACCTTTATTTTTGTCACGGATTCTGGAACCTTTATTGATGTCACACTGATGCCGGAAACCTTTATTCTTGTTACTGATGTTGGAATCTTTATTGAAGTCACACTGATGATGGAAACTGCTATTCATGTTACTAATGCTGGAACCTTTATTATGTTACACTTATGTTGGAAACTCCTTATTCTTGTCACGGACGCTGGGACCTTTATTGAAGTCACACTGATGATGGAAACCACTATTCATGTCACTAATGCTGGAACCTTTATTTATGTTACACTTATGCCGGAAACCTTTATTCTTGTCACTGATGCTGGAACCTTTATTGAAGTCACACTGATGATGGAAACTGCTATTCATGTCACTAATGCTGGAACCTTTATTGATGTTACACTTATGCTGGAAACTGCTATTCTTGTCACTGATGCTGGAACCTTTATTGATGTCACACTGATGTAGCAAATTGTTATTCATGTCACACTAATGCTGGAACCTTTATTATGTTACACTTATGCTGGAAACCTTTATTTTTGTCACGGATGCTGGAACCTTTATTGATGTCGCACTGATGCCGGAAACCTTTATTCTTGTTACTGATGTTGGAACCTTTATTGAAGTCACACTGATGATGGAAACTGCTATTCATGTTACTAATGCTGGAACCTTTATTATGTTACACTTATGTTGGAAACTCCTTATTCTTGTCACGGACGCTGGGTCCTTTATTGAAGTCACACTGATGATGGAAACCACTATTCATGTCACTAATGCTGGAACCTTTATTTATGTTACAAATATGCTGGAAACCTTTATTCTTGTCACTGATGCTGGAACCTTTATTGAAGTCACACTGATGATGGAAACTGCTATTCATGTCACTAATGCTGGAACCTTTATTTATGTTACACTTATGCTGGAAACTGCTATTCTTGTCACTGATGCTGGAACCTTTATTGATGTCACACTGATGTAGCAAATTGTTATTCATGTCACACTAATGCTGGAACCTTTATTATGTTACACTTATGCTGGAACCTTTATTTTTGTCACGGATGCTGGAACCTTTATTGATGTCGCACTGATGCCGGAAACCTTTATTCTTGTTACTGATGTTGGAACCTTTATTGAAGTCACACTGATGATGGAAACTGCTATTCATGTTACTAATGCTGGAACCTTTATTATGTTACACTTATGTTGGAAACTCCTTATTCTTGTCACGGACGCTGGGACCTTTATTGAAGTCACACTGATGATGGAAACCACTATTCATGTCACTAATGCTGGAACCTTTATTTATGTTACACTTATGCTGGAAACCTTTATTCTTGTCACTGATGCTGGAACCTTTATTGAAGTCACACTGATGATGGAAACTGCTATTCATGTCACTAATGCTGGAACCTTTATTTATGTTACACTTATGCTGGAAACTGCTATTCTTGTCACTGATGCTGGAACCTTTATTGATGTCACACTGATGTAGCAAATTGTTATTCATGTCACACTAATGCTGGAACCTTTATTATGTTACACTTATGCTCGAACCTTTATTTTTATCACGGATGCTGGAACCTTTATTGATGTCGCACTGATGCCGGAAACCTTTATTCTTGTTACTGATGTTGGAACCTTCATTGAAGTCACACTGATGATGGAAACTGCTATTCATGTTACTAATGCTGGAACCTTTATTATGTTACACTTATGTTGGAAACTCCTTATTCTTGTCACGGACGCTGGGACCTTTATTGAAGTCACACTGATGATGGAAACCACTATTCATGTCACTAATGCTGGAACCTTTATTTATGTTACACTTATGCTGGAAACCTTTATTCTTGTCACTGATGCTGGAACCTTTATTGAAGTCACACTGATGATGGAAACTGCTATTCATGTCACTAATGCTGGAACCTTTATTTATGTTACACTTATGCTGGAAACTGCTATTCTTGTCACTGATGCTGGAACCTTTATTGATGTCACACTGATGTACCAAATTGTTATTCATGTCACACTAATGCTGGAACCTTTATTATGTTACACTTATGCTGGAACCTTTATTTTTGTCACGGATGCTGGAACCTTTATTGATGTCGCACTGATGCCGGAAACCTTTATTCTTGTTACTGATGTTGGAACCTTTATTCAAGTCCCACTGATGATGGAAACTGCTATTCCTGTTACTAATGCTGGAACCTTTATTATGTTACACATATGTTGGAAACTCCTTATTCTTGTCACGGACGCTGGGACCTTTATTGAAGTCACACTGATGATGGAAACCACTATTCATGTCACTAATGCTGGAACCTTTATTTATGTTACACTTATGCTGGAAACCTTTATTCTTGTCACTGATGCTGGAACCTTTATTGAAGTCACACTGATGATGGAAACTGCTATTCATGTCACTAATGCTGGAACCTTTATTTATGTTACACTTATGCTGGAAACTGCTATTCTTGTCACTGATGCTGGAACCTTTATTGATGTCACAATGATGTAGCAAATTGTTATTCATGTCACACAAATGCTGGAACCTTTATTATGTTACACTTATGCTGGAACCCTTTATTTTTGTCACGGATGCTGGAACCTTTATTGATGTCGCACTGATGCCGGAAACCTTTATTCTTGTTACTGATGTTGGAACCTTTATTGAAGTCACACTGATGATGGAAACTGCTATTCATGTCACTAATGCTGGAACCTTTATTTATGTTACACTTATGCTGGAAACTGCTATTCTTGTCACTGATGCTGGAACCTTTATTGATGTCACACTGATGTAGCAAATTGTTATTCATGTCACACTAATGCTGGAACCTTTATTATGTTACACTTATGCTGGAACCTTTATTTTTGTCACGGATGCTGGAACCTTTATTGATGTCGCACTGATGCCGGAAACCTTTATTCTTGTTACTGATGTTGGAACCTTTATTGAAGTCACACTGATGACCGAAACTGCTATTCATGTTACTAATGCTGGAACCTTTATTATGTTACACTTATGTTGGAAACTCCTTATTCTTGTCACGGACTCTGGGACCTTTATTGAAGTCACACTGATGATGGAAACCACTATTCATGTCACTAATGCTGGAACCTTTATTTATGTTACACTTATGCTGGAAACTGCTATTCTTGTCACTGATGCTGGAACCTTTATTGATGTCACACTGATGTAGCAAATTGTTATTCATGTCACACTAATGCTGGAACCTTTATTATGTTACACTTATGTTGGAAACTCCTTATTCTTGTCACGGACTCTGGAACCTTTATTGAAGTCACACTGATGATGGAAACTGCTATTCATGTCACTAATGCTGGAACCTTTATTTATGTTACACTTATGCTGGAAACTGCTATTCTTGTCACTGATGCTGGAACCTTTATTGATGTCACACTGATGTAGCAAATTGTTATTCATGTCACACTAATGCTGGAACCTTTATTATGTTACACTTATGCTGGAACCTTTATTTTTGTCACGGATGCTGGAACCTTTATTGATGTTGCACTGATGCCGGAAACCTTTATTCTTGTTACTGATGTTGGAACCTTTATTGAAGTCACACTGATGATGGAAACTGCTCTTCATATTACTAATGCTGGAACCTTTATTATGTTACACTTATGTTGGAAACTCCTTATTCTTGTCACGGACGCTGGGACCTTTATTGAAGTCACACTGATGATGGAAACCACTATTCATGTCACTAATGCTGGAACCTTTATTTATGTTACACTTATGCTGGAAACCTTTATTCTTGTCACTGATGCTGGAACCTTTATTGAAGTCACACTGATGATGGAAACTGCTATTCATGTCACTAATGCTGGAACCTTTATTTATGTTACACTTATGCTGGAAACTGCTATTCTTGTCACTGATGCTGGAACCTTTATTGATGTCACACTGATGTAGCAAATTGTTATTCATGTCACACTAATGCTGGAACCTTTATTATGTTACACTTATGCTGGAACCTTTATTTTTGTCACGGATGCTGGAACCTTTATTGATGTCGCACTGATGCCGGAAACCTTTATTCTTGTTACTGATGTTGGAACCTTTATTGAAGTCACACTGATGATGGAAACTGCTATTCATGTTACTAATGCTGGAACCTTTATTATGTTACACTTATGCTGGAAACCCTTATTCTTGTCACTGATGCTGGAACCTTTATTGAAGTCACACTGATGATGGAAACTGCTATTCATGTCACTAATGCTGGAACCTTTATTTATGTTACACCTATGCTGGAAACTGCTATTCTTGTCACTGATGCTGGAACCTTTATTGATGTCACACTGATGTAGCAAATTGTTATTCATGTCACACTAATGCTGGAACCTTTATTATGTTACACTTATGCTGGAAACCTTTATTTTTGTCACGGATGCTGGAACCTTTATTGATGTTGCACTGATGCCGGAAACCTTTATTCTTGTTACTGATGTTGGAACCTTTATTGAAGTCACACTGATGATGGAAACTGCTATTTATGTTACTAATGCTGGAACCTTTGTTATGTTACACTGATGTTGGAAACTCCTTATTCTTGTCACGGACGCTGGGACCTTTATTGAAGTCACACTGATGATGGAAACCACTATTCATGTCACTAATGCTGGAACCTTTATTTATGTTACACTTATGCTGGAAACCCTTATTCTTGTCACTGATGCTAAATCCTTTATTGAAGTCACACTGATGATGGAAACTGCTATTCATGTCACTAATGCTGGAACCTTTATTTATGTCACACTTATGCTGGAAACTGCTATTCTTGTCACTGATGCTGGAACCTTTATTGATGTCACACTGATGTAGCAAATTGTTATTCATGTCACACTAATGCTGGAACCTTTATTATGTTACACTTATGCTGGAACCTTTATTTTTGTCACGGATGCTGGAACCTTTATTGATGTCGCACTGATGCCGGAAACATTTATTCTTGTTACTGATGTTGGAACCTTTATTGAAGTCACACTGATGATGGAAACTGCTATTCATGTCACTAATGCTGGAACCTTTATTATGTTACACTTATGTTGGAAACTCCTTATTCTTGTCACGGACACTGGGACCTTTATTGAAGTCACACTGATGATGGAAACCACTATTCATGTCACTAATGCTGGAACCTTTATTTATGTTACACTTATGCTGGAAACCTTTATTTTTGTCACTGATGCTGGAACCTTTATTGAAGTCACACTGATGATGGAAACTGCTATTCATGTCACTAATGCTGGAACCTTTATTTATGTTACACTTATGCTGGAAACTGCTATTCTTGTCACTGATGCTGGAACCTTTATTGATGTCACACTGATGTAGCAAATTGTTATTCATGTCACACTAATGCTGGAACCTTTATTATGTTACACTTATGCTGGAACCTTTATTTTTGTCACGGATGCTGGAACCTTTATTGATGTCGCACTGATGCCGGAAACATTTATTCTTGTTACTGATGTTGGAACCTTTATTGAAGTCACACTGATGATGGAAACTGCTATTCATGTCACTAATGCTGGAACCTTTATTATGTTACACTTATGTTGGAAACTCCTTATTCTTGTCACGGACACTGGGACCTTTATTGAAGTCACACTGATGATGGAAACCACTATTCATGTCACTAATGCTGGAACCTTTATTTATGTTACACTTATGCTGGAAACCCTTATTCTTGTCACTGATGCTGGAACCTTTATTGCAGTCACACTGATGATGGAAACTGCTATTCATGTCACTAATGCTGGAACCTTTATTTATGTCACACTTATGCTGGAAACTGCTATTCTTGTCACTGATGCTGGAACCTTTATTGATGTCACACTGATGTAGCAAATTGTTATTCATGTCACACAAATGCTGGAACCTTTATTATGTTACACTTATGCTGGAACCTTTATTTTTGTCACGGATGCTGGAACCTTTATTGAAGTCACACTGATGATGGAAACTGCTATTCATGTCACTAATGCTGGAACCTTTATTTATGTTACACTTATGCTGGAAACTGCTATTCTTGTCAACTGATGCTGGAACCTTTATTGAAGTCACACTGATGATGGAAACTGCTATTCATGTCACTAATGCTGGAACCTTTATTTATGTTACACTTATGTCCACTGGAACCTTTATTTTTGTCACGGATGCTGGAACCTTTATTGAAGTCACACTGATGATGGAAACTGCTATTCATGTCACTAATGCTGGAACCTTTATTTATGTTACACTTATGCTGGAAACTGCTATTCTTGTCACTGATGCTGGAACCTTTATTGATGTCACACTGATGTAGCATATTGTTATTCATGTCACACTAATGCTGGAACCTTTATTATGTTACACTTATGCTGGAAACCTTTATTTTTGTCACGGATGCTGGAACCTTTATTGATGTCGCACTGATGCCGGAAACCTTTATTCTTGTTACTGATGTTGGAACCTTTATTGAAGTCACACTGATGATGGAAACTGCTATTCATGTTACTAATGCTGGAACCTTTATTATGTTACACATATGTTGGAAACTCCTTATTCTTGTCACGGACACTGGGACCTTTATTGAAGTCACACTGATGATGGAAACCACTTTTCATGTCACTAATGCTGGAACCTTTATTTATGTTACACTTATGCTGGAAACCTTTATTCTTGTCACTGATGCTGGAACCTTTATTGAAGTCACACTGATGATGGAAACTGCTATTCATGTCACTAATGCTGGAACCTTTATTTATGTTACACTTATGCTGGAAACTGCTATTCTTGTCACTGATGCTGGAACCTTTATTGATGTCACACTGATGTAGCAAATTGTTATTCATGTCACACAAATGCTGGAACCTTTATTATGTTACACTTATGCTGGAACCTTTATTTTTGTCACGGATGCTGGAACCTTTATTGATGTCGCACTGATGCCGGAAACCTTTATTCTTGTTACTGATGTTGGAACCTTTATTGAAGTCACACTGATGATGGAAACTGCTATTCATGTTACTAATGCTGGAACCTTTATTATGTTACACTTATGTTGGAAACTCCTTAATCTTGTCACGGACACTGGGACCTTTATTGAAGTCACACTGATGATGGAAACCACTATTCATGTCACTAATGCTCGAACCTTTATTTATGTTACACTTATGCTGGAAACCTTTATTCTTGTCACTGATGCTGGAACTTTTATTGAAGTCACACTGATGATGGAAACTGCTATTCATGTCACTAATGCTGGAACCTTTATTTATGTTACACTTATGCTGGAAACTGCTATTCTTGTCACTGATGCTGGAACCTTTATTGATGTCACACTGATGTAGCAAATTGTTATTCATGTCACACTAATGCTGGAACCTTTATTATGTTACACTTATGCTGGAACCTTTATTTTTGTCACGGATGCTGGAACCTTTATTGATGTCGCACTGATGCCGGAAACCTTTATTCTTGTTACTGATGTTGGAACCTTTATTGAAGTCACACTGATGATGGAAACTGCTATTCATGTTACTAATGCTGGAACCTTTATTATGTTACACTTATGTTGGAAACTCCTTATTCTTGTCACGGACGCTGGGACCTTTATTGAAGTCACACTGATGATTTAAACGACTATTCATGTCACTAATGCTGGAACCTTTATTTATGTTACACTTATGCTGGAAACCCTTATTCTTGTCACTGATGCTGGAACCTTTATTGAAGTCACACTGATGATGGAAACTGCTATTCATGTCACTAATGTTGGAACCTTTATTTATGTTACACTTATGCTGGAAACTGCTATTCTTGTCACTGATGCTGGAACCTTTATTGATGTCACACTGATGTAGCAAATTGTTATTCATGTCACACTAATGCTGGAACCTTTATTATGTTACACTTATGCTGGAACCTTTATTTTTGTCACGGATGCTGGAACCTTTATTGATGTCGCACTGATGCCGGAAACCTTTATTCTTGTTACTGATGTTGGAACCTTTATTGAAGTCACACTGATGATGGAAACCACTATTCATGTCACTAATGCTGGAACCTTTATTATGTTACACTTATGTTGGAAACTCCTTATTCTTGTTACGGACACTGGGACCTTTATTGAAGTCACACTGATGATGGAAACCACTATTCATGTCACTAATGCTGGAACCTTTATTTATGTTACACTTATGCTGGAAACCTTTATTCTTGTCACTGATGCTGGAACCTTTATTGAAGTCACACTGATGATGGAAACTGCTATTCATGTCACTAATGCTGGAACCTTTATTAATGTTACACTTATGCTGGAAACTGCTATTCTTGTCACTGACGCTGGAACCTTTATTGATGTCACACTGATGTAGCATATTGTTATTCATGTCACACTAATGCTGGAACCTTTATTATGTTACACTTATGCTGGAAACCTTTATTTTTGTCACGGATGCTGGGACCTTTATTGATGTCGCACTGATGCCGGAAACCTTTATTCTTGTTACTGATGTTGGAACCTTTATTGAAGTCACACTGATGATGGAAACTGCTATTCATGTTACTAATGCTGGAACCTTTATTATGTTACACATATGTTGGAAACTCCTTATTCTTGTCACGGACGCTGGGACCTTTATTGAAGTCACACTGATGATGGAAACCACTATTCATGTCACTAATGCTGGAACCTTTATTTATGTTACACTTATGCTGGAAACCTTTATTCTTGTCACTGATGCTGGAACCTTTATTGAAGTCACACTGATGATGGAAACTGCTATTCATGTCACTAATGCTGGAACCTTTATTTATGTTACACTTATGCTGGAAACTGCTATTCTTGTCACTGATGCTGGAACCTTTATTGATGTCACACTGATGTAGCAAATTGTTATTCATGTCACACAAATGCTGGAACCTTTATTATGTTACACTTATGCTGGAACCTTTATTTTTGTCACGGATGCTGGAACCTTTATTGATGTCGCACTGATGCCGGAAACCTTTATTCTTGTTACTGATGTTGGAACCTTTATTGAAGTCACACTGATGATGGAAACTGCTATTCATGTTACTAATGCTGGAACCTTTATTATGTTACACTTATGTTGGAAACTCCTTAATCTTGTCACGGACACTGGGACCTTTATTGAAGTCACACTGATGATGGAAACCACTATTCATGTCACTAATGCTCGAACCTTTATTTATGTTACACTTATGCTGGAAACCTTTATTCTTGTCACTGATGCTGGAACCTTTATTGAAGTCACACTGATGATGGAAACTGCTATTCATGTCACTAATGCTGGAACCTTTATTTATGTTACACTTATGCTGGAAACTGCTATTCTTGTAACTGATGCTGGAACCTTTATTTATGTTACACTTATGCTGGAAACTGCTATTCTTGTCACTGATGCTGGAACCTTTATTGATGTCACACTGATGTAGCAAATTGTTATTCATGTCACACTAATGCTGGAACCTTTATTATGTTACACTTATGCTGGAACCTTTATTTTTGTCACGGATGCTGGAACCTTTATTGATGTTGCACTGATGCCGGAAACCTTTATTCTTGTTACTGATGTTGGAACCTTTATTGAAGTCACACTGATGATGGAAACTGCTATTCATGTTACTAATGCTGGAACCTTTATTATGTTACACTTATGTTGGAAACTCCTTATTCTTGTCACGGACGCTGGGACCTTTATTGAAGTCACACTGATGATTTAAACGACTATTCATGTCACTAATGCTGGAACCTTTATTATGTTACACTTATGTTGGAAACTCCTTATTCTTGTCACGGACGCTGGGACCTTTATTGAAGTCACACTGATGATGGAAACCACTATTCATGTAACTAATGCTGGAACCTTTATTTATGTTACACTTGTGCTGGAAACCTTTATTCTTGTCACTGATGCTGGAACCTTTATTGAAGTCACACTGATGATGGAAACTGCTATTCATGTCACTAATGCTGGAACCTTTATTTATGTCACACTTATGCTGGAAACTGCTATTCTTGTCACTGATGCTGGAACCTTTATTGATGTCACACTGATGTAGCAAATTGTTATTCATGTCACACAAATGCTGGAACCTTTATTATGTTACACTTATGCTGGAACCTTTATTTTTGTCACGGATGCACGAACCTTTATTGATGTCGCACTGATGCCGGAAACCTTTATTCTTGTTACTGATGTTGGAACCTTTATTGAAGTCACACTGATGATGGAAACTGCTATTCATGTTACTAATGCTGGAACCTTTATTATGTTACATTTATGTTGGAAACTCCTTATTCTTGTCACGGACACTGGGACCTTTATTGAAGTCACACTGATGATGGAAACCACTATTCATGTCACTAATGCTGGAACCTTTATTATGTTACACTTATGCTGGAAACTGCTATTCTTGTCACTGATGCTGGAACCTTTATTGAAGTCACACTGATGATGGAAACTGCTATTCATGTCACTAATGCTGGAACCTTTATTTATGTTACACTTATGCTGGAAACTGCTATTCTTGTCACTGATGCTGGAACCTTTATTGATGTCACACTGATGTAGCAAATTGTTATTCATGTCACACTAATGCTGGAACCTTTATTATGTTACACTTATGCTGGAACCTTTATTTTTGTCACGGATGCTGGAACCTTTATTGATGTCGCACTGATGCCGGAAACCTTTATTCTTGTTACTGATGTTGGAACCTTTATTGAAGTCACACTGATGATGGAAACTGCTATTCATGTTACTAATGCTGGAACCTTTATTATGTTACACTTATGTTGGAAACTCCTTATTCTTGTCACGGACGCTGGGACCTTTATTGAAGTCACACTGATGATGGAAACCACTATTCATGTCACTAATGCTGGAACCTTTATTTATGTTACACTTATGCTGGAAACCTTTATTCTTGTCACTGATGCTGGAACCTTTATTGAAGTCACACTGATGATGGAAACTGCTATTCATGTCACTAATGCTGGAACCTTTATTTATGTTACACTTATGCTGGAAACTGCTATTCTTGTCACTGATGCTGGAACCTTTATTGATGTCACACTGATGTAGCAAATTGTTATTCATGTCACACTAATGCTGGAACCTTTATTATGTTACACTTATGCTGGAACCTTTATTTTTGTCACGGATGCTGGAACCTTTATTGATGTCGCACTGATGCCGGAAACCTTTATTCTTGTTACTGATGTTGGAACCTTTATTGAAGTCACACTGATGATGGAAACTGCTATTCATGTTACTAATGCTGGAACCTTTATTATGTTACACTTATGTTGGAAACTCCTTATTCTTGTCACGGACCCTGGGACCTTTATTGAAGTCACACTGATGATGGAAACGACTATTCATGTCACTAATGCTGGAACCTTTATTTATGTTACACTTATGCTGGAAACCCTTATTCAAGTCACTGATGCTGGAACCTTTATTGAAGTCACACTGATGATGGAAACTGCTATTCATGTCACTAATGCTGGAACCTTTATTTATGTTACACCTATGCTGGAAACTGCTATTCTTGTCACTGATGCTGGAACCTTTATTGATGTCACACTGATGTAGCAAATTGTTATTCATGACACACTAATGCTGGAACCTTTATTATGTTACACTTATGCTGGAAACCTTTATTTTTGTCACGGATGCTGGAACCTTTATTGATGTCGCACTGATGCCGGAAACCTTTATTCTTGTTACTGATGTTGGAACCTTTATTGAAGTCACACTGATGATGGAAACTGCTATTTATGTTACTAATGCTGAAACCTTTATTATGTTACACTTATGTTGGAAACTCCTTATTCTTGTCACTGATGCTGGATCCTTTATTGAAGTCACACTGATGATGGAAACTGCTATTCATGTCACTAATGCTGGAACCTTTATTTATGTTACACTTATGCTGGAAACTGCTATTCTTGTCACTGATGCTGGAACCTTTATTGATGTCACACTGATGTAGCATATTGTTATTCATGTCACACTAATGCTGGAACCTTTATTATGTTACACTTATGCTGGAACCTTTATTTTTGTCACGGATGCTGGAACCTTTATTGATGTCGCACTGATGCCGGAAACATTTATTCTTGTTACTGATGTTGGAACCTTTATTGAAGTCGCACTGATGATGGAAACTGCTATTCATGTTACTAATGCTGGAACCTTTATTATGTTACACATATGTTGGAAACTCCTTATTCTTGTCACGGACGCTGGGACCTTTATTGAAGTCACACTGATGATGGAAACCACTATTCATGTCACTAATGCTGGAACCTTTATTTATGTTACACTTATGCTGGAAACCTTTATTCTTGTCACTGATGCTGGAACCTTTATTGAAGTCACACTGATGATGGAAACTGCTATTCATGTCACTAATGCTGGAACCTTTATTTATGTTACACTTATGCTGGAAACTGCTATTCTTGTCACTGATGCTGGAACCTTTATTGATGTCACACTGATGTAGCAAATTGTTATTCATGTCACACAAATGCTGGAACCTTTATTATGTTACACTTATGCTGGGACCTTTATTTTTGTCACGGATGCTGGAACCTTTATTGATGTCGCACTGATGCCGGAAACCTTTATTCTTGTTACTGATGTTGGAACCTTTATTGAAGTCACACTGATGATGGAAACTGCTATTCATGTTACTAATGCTGGAACCTTTATTATGTTACACTTATGTTGGAAACTCCTTAATCTTGTCACGGACACTGGGACCTTTATTGAAGTCACACTGATGATGGAAACCACTATTCATGTCACTAATGCTCGAACCTTTATTTATGTTACACTTATGCTGGAAACTGCTATTCTCGTCACTGATGCTGGAACCTTTATTGAAGTCACACTGATGATGGAAACTGCTATTCATGTCACTAATGCTGGAACCTTTATTTATGTCACACTTATGCTGGAAACTGCTATTCTTGTCACTGATGCTGGAACCTTTATTGATGTCACACTGATGTAGCAAATTGTTATTCATGTCACACTAATGCTGGAACCTTTATTATGTTACACTTATGCTGGAAACCTTTATTTTTGTCACGGATGCTGGAACCTTTATTGATGTCGCACTGATGCCGGAAACCTTTATTCTTGTTACTGATGTTGGAACCTTTATTGAAGTCACACTGATGATGGAAACTGCTATTTATGTTACTAATGCTGGAACCTTTATTATGTTACACTTATGTTGGAAACTCCTTATTCTTGTCACGGACGCTGGGACCTTTATTGAAGTCACACTGATGATGGAAACCACTATTCATGTCACTAATGCTGGAACCTTTATTTATGTTACACTTATGCTGGAAACTGCTATTCTTGTCACTGATGCTGGAACCTTTATTGATGTCACACTGATGTAGCAAATTGTTATTCATGTCACACAAATGCTGGAACCTTTATTATGTTACACTTATGCTGGAACCTTTATTTTTGTCACGGATGCTGGAACCTTTATTGATGTCGCACTGATGCCGAAAACCTTTATTCTTGTTACTGATGTTGGAACCTTTATTGAAGTCACACTGATGATGGAAACTGCTATTCATGTTACTAATGCTGGAACCTTTATTATGTTACACTTATGTTGGAAACTCCTTATTCTTGTCACGGACACTGGGACCTTTATTGAAGTCACACTGATGATGGAAACCACTATTCATGTCACTAATGCTGGAACCTTTATTTATCTTACACTTATGCTGGAAACCTTTATTCTTGTCACTGATGCTGGAACCTTTATTGAAGTCACACTGATGATAGAAACTGCTATTCATGTCACTAATGCTGGAACCTTTATTTATGTTACACTTATGCTGGAAACCTTTATTCTTGTCACTGATGCTGGAACCTTTATTGAAGTCACACTGATGATGGAAACCACTATTCATGTCACTAATGCTGGAACCTTTATTTATGTTACACTTATGCTGGAAACTGCTATTCTTGTCACTGATGCTGGAACCTTTATTGATGTCACACTGATGTAGCAAATTGTTATTCATGTCACACTAATGCTGGAACCTTTATTATGTTACACTTATGCTGGAACCTTTATTTTTGTCACGGATGCTGGAACCTTTATTGATGTCGCACTGATGCCGGAAACATTTATTCTTGTTACTGATGTTGGAACCTTTATTGAAATCACACTGATGATGGAAACAGCTATTCATGTCACTAATGCTGTAACCTTTATTATGTTACACTTATGTTGGAAACTCATTATTCTTGTCACGGACACTGGGACCTTTATTGAAGTCACACTGATGATGGAAACCACTATTCATGTCACTAATGCTGGAACCTTTATTTATGTTACACTTATCCTGGAAACCCTTATTCTTGTCACTGATGCTGGAACCTTTATTGAAGTCACACTGATGATGGAAACTGCTATTCATGTCACTAATGCTGGAACCTTTATTTATGTCACACTTATGCTGGAAACTGCTATTCTTGTCACTGATGCTGGAACCTTTATTGAAGTCACACTGATGTAGCAAATTGTTATTCATGTCACACAAATGCTGGAACCTTTATTATGTTACACTTATGCTGGAACCTTTATTTTTGTCACGGATGCTGGAACCTTTATTGAAGTCACACTGATGATGGAAACTGCTATTCATGTCACTAATGCTGGAACCTTTATTTATGTTACACTTATGCTGGAAACTGCTATTCTTGTCAACTGATGCTGGAACCTTTATTGAAGTCACACTGATGATGGAAACTGCTATTCATGTCACTAATGCTGGAACCTTTATTTATGTTACACTTATGCTGGAAACTGCTATTCTTGTCACTGACGCTGGAACCTTTATTGAAGTCACACTGATGATGGAAACCACTATTCATGTCACTAATGCTGGAACCTTTATTTATGTTACACTTATGCTGGAAACCCTTATTCTTGTCACTGATGCTGGAACCTTTATTGAAGTCACACTGATGATGGAAACTGCTATTCATGTCACTAATGCTGGAACCTTTATTTATGTCACACTTATGCTGGAAACTGCTATTCTTGTCACTGATGCTGGAACCTTTATTGATGTCACACTGATGTAGCAAATTGTTATTCATGTCACACAAATGCTGGAACCTTTATTATGTTACACTTATGCTGGAACCTTTATTTTTGTCACGGATGCTGGAACCTTTATTGAAGTCACACTGATGATGGAAACTGCTATTCATGTCACTAATGCTGGAACCTTTATTGATGTTACACTTATGCTGGAAACTGCTATTCTTGTCAACTGATGCTGGAACCTTTATTGAAGTCACACTGATGATGGAAACTGCTATTCATGTCACTAATGCTGGAACCCCTATTTATGTTACACTTATGCTGGAAACTGCTATTCTTGTCAACTGATGCTGGAACCTTTATTGATGTCACACTGATGTAGCATATTGTTATTCATGTCACACTAATGCTGGAACCTTTATTATGTTACACTTATGCTGGAACCTTTATTTTTGTCACGGATGCTGGAACCTTTATTGAAGTCACACTGATGATGGAAACTGCTATTCATGTCACTAATGCTGGAACCTTTATTTATGTTACACTTATGCTGGAAACTGCTATTCTTGTCAACTGATGCTGGAACCTTTATTGAAGTCACACTGATGATGGAAACTGCTATTCATGTCACTAATGCTGGAACCTTTATTTATGTTACACTTATGCTGGAAACTGCTATTCTTGTCACTGACGCTGGAACCTTTATTGAAGTCACACTGATGATGGAAACCACTATTCATGTCACACTAATGCTGGAACTTTTATTATGTTACACTTATGCTGGAACCTTTATTATGTTACACTTATGCTGGAACCTTTATTTTTGTCACGGATGCTGGAACCTTTATTGATGTCGCACTGATGCCGGAAACCTTTATTCTTGTTACTGATGTTGGAACCTTTATTGAAGTCACACTGATGATGGAATTTGTTATTCATGTTACTAATGCTGGAACCTTCATTATGTTACATTTATGTTGGAAACTCCTTATTCTTGTCACGGACGCTGGGACCTTTATTGAAGTCACACTGATGATGGAAACCACTATTCATGTCACTAATGCTGGAACTTTTATTTATGTTACACTTATGCTGGAAACCTTTATTCTTGTCACTGATGCTGGAACCTTTATCGAAGTCACACTGATGATGGAAACTGCTATTCATGTCACTAATGCTGGAACCTTTATTTATGTTACACTTATGCTGGAAACTGCTATTCTTGTCACTGATGCTGGAACCTTTATTGATGTCACACTGATGTAGCAAATTGTTATTCATGTCACACTAATGCTGGAACCTTTATTATGTTACACTTATGCTGGAACCTTTATTTTTGTCACGGATTCTGGAACCTTTATTGATGTCGCACTGATGCCGGAAACCTTTATTCTTGTTACTGATGTTGGAACCTTTATTGAAGTCGCACTGATGATGGAAATTGCTATTCATGTTACTAATGCTGGAACCTTTATTATGTTACACTTATGTTGGAAACTCCTTATTCTTGTCACGGACGCTGGGACCTTTATTGAAGTCACACTGATGATGGAAACGACTATTCATGTCACTAATGCTGGAACCTTTATTTATGTTACACTTATGCTGGAAACCCTTATTCTTGTCACTGATGCTGGAACCTTTATTGAAGTCACACTGATGATGGAAACTGCTATTCATGTCACTAATGCTGGAACCTTTATTTATGTTACACTTATGCTGGAAACTGCTATTCTTGTCACTGATGCTGGAACCTTTATTGATGTCACACTGATGTAGCATATTGTTATTCATGTCACACTAATGCTGGAACCTTTATTATGTTACACTTATGCTGGAAACCTTTATTTTTGTCACGGATGCTGGAACCTTTATTGATGTCGCACTGATGCCGGAAACCTTTATTCTTGTTACTGATGTTGGAACCTTTATTGAAGTCACACTGATGATGGAAACTGCTATTCATGTTACTAATGCTGGAACCTTTATTATGTTACACATATGTTGGAAACTCCTTATTCTTGTCACGGACACTGGGACCTTTATTGAAGTCACACTGATGATGGAAACCACTATTCATGTCACTAATGCTGGAACATTTATTTATGTTACACTTATGCTGGAAACTGCTTTTCTTGTCACTGATGCTGGAACCTTTATTGAAGTCACACTGATGATGGAAACTGCTATTCATGTCACTAATGCTGGAACCTTTATTTATGTCACACTTATGCTGGAAACTGCTATTCTTGTCACTGATGCTGGAACCTTTATTGATGTCACACTGATGTAGCAAATTGTTATTCATGTCACACAAATGCTGGAACCTTTATTATGTTACACTTATGCTGGAACCTTTATTTTTGTCACGGATGCTGGAACCTTTATTGATGTCGCACTGATGCCGGAAACCTTTATTCTTGTTACTGATGTTGGAACCTTTATTGAAGTCACACTGATGATGGAAACTGCTATTCATGTTACTAATGCTGGAACCTTTATTATGTTACACTTATGTTGGAAACTCCTTATTCTTGTCACGGACGCTGGGACCTTTATTGAAGTCACACTGATGATGGAAACCTATTCATGTCACTAATGCTGGAACCTTTATTTATGTTACACTTATGCTGGAAACCTTTATTCTTGTCACTGATGCTGGAACCTTTATTGAAGTCACACTGATGATGGAAACTGCTATTCATGTCACTAATGCTGGAACCTTTATTTATGTTACACTTATGCTGGAAACTGCTATTCTTGTCACTGATGCTGGAACCTTTATTGATGTCACACTGATGTAGCAAATTGTTATTCATGTCACACTAATGCTGGAACCTTTATTATGTTACACTTATGCTGGAACCTTTATTTTTGTCACGGATGCTGGAACCTTTATTGATGTCGCACTGATGCCGGAAACCTTTATTCTTGTTACTGATGTTGGAACCTTTATTGAAGTCACACTGATGATGGAAACTGCTATTCATGTTACTAATGCTGGAACCTTTATTATGTTACACTTATGTTGGAAACTCCTTATTCTTGTCACGGATGCTGGGACCTTTATTGAAGTCACACTGATGATGGAAACGACTATTCATGTCACTAATGCTGGAACCTTTATTTATGTTACACTTATGCTGGAAACCCTTATTCTTGTCACTGATGCTGGAACCTTTATTGAAGTCACACTGATGATGGAAACTGCTATTCATGTCACTAATGCTGGAACCTTTATTTATGTTACACCTATGCTGGAAACTGCTATTCTTGTCACTGATGCTGGAACCTTTATTGATGTCACACTGATGTAGCAAATTGTTATTCATGTCACACTAATGCTGGAACCTTTATTATGTTACACTTATGCTGGAAACCTTTATTTTTGTCATGGATGCTGGAACCTTTATTGATGTCGCACTGATGCCGGAAACCTTTATTCTTGTTACTGATGTTGGAACCTTTATTGAAGTCACACTGATGATGGAAACTGCTATTTATGTTACTAATGCTGGAACCTTTATTATGTTACACTTATGTTGGAAACTCCTTATTCTTGTCACGGACGCTGGGACCTTTATTGAAGTCACACTGATGATGGAAACCACTATTCATGTCACTAATGCTGGAACCTTTATTTATGTTACACTTATGCTGGAAACTGCTATTCTTGTCACTGATGCTGGAACCTTTATTGATGTCACACTGATGTAGCAAATTGTTATTCATGTCACACAAATGCTGGAACCTTTATTATGTTACACTTATGCTGGAACCTTTATTGATGTCGCACTGATGCCGAAAACCTTTATTCTTGTTACTGATGTTGGAACCTTTATTGAAGTCACACTGATGATGGAAACTGCTATTCATGTTACTAATGCTGGAACCTTTATTATGTTACACTTATGTTGGAAACTCCTTATTCTTGTCACGGACACTGGGACCTTTATTGAAGTCACACTGATGATGGAAACCACTATTCATGTCACTAATGCTGGAACCTTTATTTATCTTACACTTATGCTGGAAACCTTTATTCTTGTCACTGATGCTGGAACCTTTATTGAAGTCACACTGATGATGGAAACTGCTATTCATGTCACTAATGCTGGAACCTTTATTTATGTTACACTTATGCTGGAAACCTTTATTCTTGTCACTGATGCTGGAACCTTTATTGAAGTCACACTGATGATGGAAACCACTATTCATGTCACTAATGCTGGAACCTTTATTTATGTTACACTTATGCTGGAAACTGCTATTCTTGTCACTGATGCTGGAACCTTTATTGATGTCACACTGATGTAGCAAATTGTTATTCATGTCACACTAATGCTGGAACCTTTATTATGTTACACTTATGCTGGAACCTTTATTTTTGTCACGGATGCTGGAACCTTTATTGATGTCGCACTGATGCCGGAAACATTTATTCTTGTTACTGATGTTGGAACCTTTATTGAAATCACACTGATGATGGAAACAGCTATTCATGTCACTAATGCTGGAACCTTTATTATGTTACACTTATGTTGGAAACTCATTATTCTTGTCACGGACACTGGGACCTTTATTGAAGTCACACTGATGATGGAAACCACTATTCATGTCACTAATGCTGGAACCTTTATTTATGTTACACTTATGCTGGAAACCCTTATTCTTGTCACTGATGCTGGAACCTTTATTGAAGTCACACTGATGATGGAAACTGCTATTCATGTCACTAATGCTGGAACCTTTATTTATGTCACACTTATGCTGGAAACTGCTATTCTTGTCACTGATGCTGGAACCTTTATTGAAGTCACACTGATGTAGCAAATTGTTATTCATGTCACACAAATGCTGGAACCTTTATTATGTTACACTTATGCTGGAACCTTTATTTTTGTCACGGATGCTGGAACCTTTATTGAAGTCACACTGATGATGGAAACTGCTATTCATGTCACTAATGCTGGAACCTTTATTTATGTTACACTTATGCTGGAAACTGCTATTCTTGTCAACTGATGCTGGAACCTTTATTGAAGTCACACTGATGATGGAAACTGCTATTCATGTCACTAATGCTGGAACCTTTATTTATGTTACACTTATGCTGGAAACTGCTATTCTTGTCACTGACGCTGGAACCTTTATTGAAGTCACACTGATGATGGAAACCACTATTCATGTCACTAATGCTGGAACCTTTATTTATGTTACACTTATGCTGGAAACCCTTATTCTTGTCACTGATGCTGGAACCTTTATTGAAGTCACACTGATGATGGAAACTGCTATTCATGTCACTAATGCTGGAACCTTTATTTATGTCACACTTATGCTGGAAACTGCTATTCTTGTCACTGATGCTGGAACCTTTATTGATGTCACACTGATGTAGCAAATTGTTATTCATGTCACTCAAATGCTGGAACCTTTATTATGTTACACTTATGCTGGAACCTTTATTTTTGTCACGGATGCTGGAACCTTTATTGAAGTCACACTGATGATGGAAACTGCTATTCATGTCACTAATGCTGGAACCTTTATTGATGTTAAACTTATGCTGGAAACTGCTATTCTTGTCAACTGATGCTGGAACCTTTATTGAAGTCACACTGATGATGGAAACTGCTATTCATGTCACTAATGCTGGAACCTTTATTTATGTTACACTTATGCTGGAAACTGCTATTCTTGTCAACTGATGCTGGAACCTTTATTGATGTCACACTGATGTAGCATATTGTTATTCATGTCACACTAATGCTGGAACCTTTATTATGTTACACTTATGCTGGAACCTTTATTTTTGTCACGGATGCTGGAACCTTTATTGAAGTCACACTGATGATGGAAACTGCTATTCATGTCACTAATGCTGGAACCTTTATTTATGTTACACTTATGCTGGAAACTGCTATTCTTGTCAACTGATGAAGGAACCTTTATTGAAGTCACACTGATGATGGAAACTGCTATTCATGTCACTAATGCTGGAACCTTTATTTATGTTACACTTATGCTGGAAACTGCTATTCTTGTCACTGATGCTGGAACCTTTATTGAAGTCACACTGATGATGGAAACTGCTATTCATGTCACTAATGCTGGAACCTTTATTTATGTTACACTTATGCTGGAAACTGCTATTCTTGTCAACTGATGCTGGAACCTTTATTGATGTCACACTGATGTAGCATATTGTTATTCATGTCACACGAATGCTGGAACCTTTATTATGTTACATTTATGCTGGAACCTTTATTTTTGTCACGGATGCTGGAACCTTTATTGAAGTCACACTGATGATGGAAACTGCTATTCATGTCACTAATGCTGGAACCTTTATTTATGTTACACTTATGCTGGAAACTGCTATTCTTGTCAACTGATGCTGGAACCTTTATTGAAGTCACACTGATGATGGAAACTGCTATTCATGTCACTAATGCTGGAACCTTTATTTATGTTACACTTATGCTGGAAACTGCTATTCTTGTCACTGACGCTGGAACCTTTATTGAAGTCACACTGATGATGGAAACTGCTATTCATGTCACTAATGCTGGAACCTTTATTGATGTTACACTTATGCTGGAAACTGCTATTCTTGTCAACTGATGCTGGAACCTTTATTGAAGTCACACTGATGATGGAAACTGCTATTCATGTCACTAATGCTGGAACCTTTATTTATGTTACACTTATGCTGGAAACTGCTATTCTTGTCAACTGATGCTGGAACCTTTATTGATGTCACACTGATGTAGCATATTGTTATTCATGTCACACTAATGCTGGAACCTTTATTATGTTACACTTATGCTGGAACCTTTATTTTTGTCACGGATGCTGGAACCTTTATTGAAGTCACACTGATGATGGAAACTGCTATTCATGTCACTAATGCTGGAACCTTTATTTATGTTACACTTATGCTGGAAACTGCTATTCTTGTCAACTGATGCTGGAACCTTTATTGAAGTCACACTGATGATGGAAACTGCTATTCATGTCACTAATGCTGGAACCTTTATTTATGTTACACTTATGCTGGAAACTGCTATTCTTGTCACTGACGCTGGAACCTTTATTGAAGTCACACTGATGATGGAAACCACTATTCATGTCACACTAATGCTGGAACTTTTATTATGTTACACTTATGCTGGAACCTTTATTATGTTACACTTATGCTGGAACCTTTATTTTTGTCACGGATGCTGGAACCTTTATTGATGTCGCACTGATGCTGGAAACCCTTATTCTTGTCACTGATGCTGGATCCTTTATTGAAGTCACACTGATGATGGAAACTGCTATTCATGTCACTAATGCTGGAACCTTTATTTATGTTACACTTATGCTGGAAACTGCTATTCTTGTCACTGATGCTGGAACCTTTATTGAAGTCACACTGATGATGGAAACTGCTATTCATGTCACTAATGCTGGAACCTTTATTTATGTTACACTTATGCTGGAAACTGCTATTCTTGTCACTGATGCTGGAACCTTTATTGATGTCACACTGATGTAGCATATTGTTATTCATGTCACACTAATGCTGGAACCTTTATTATGTTACACTTATGCTGGAAACCTTTATTTTTGTCATGGATGCTGGAACCTTTATTGATGTCGCACTGATGCCAGAAATCTTTATTCTTGTTACTGATGTTGGAACCTTTATTGAAGTCACACTGATGATGGAAACTGCTATTCATGTTACTAATGCTGGAACCTTTATTATGTTCACATATGTTGGAAACTCCTTATTCTTGTCACGGACACTGGGACCTTTATTGAAGTCACACTGATGATGGAAACCACTATTCATGTCACTAATGCTGGAACCTTTATTTATGTTACACTTATGCTGGAAACTGCTATTCTTGTCACTGATGCTGGAACCTTTATTGAAGTCACACTGATGATGGAAACCACTATTCATGTCACTAATGCTGGAACCTTTATTTATGTCACACTTATGCTGGAAACTGCTATTCTTGTCACTGATGCTGGAACCTTTATTGATGTCACACTGATGTAGCAAATTGTTATTCATGTCACACAAATGCTGGAACCTTTATTATGTTACACTTATGCTGGAACCTTTATTTTTGTCACGGATGCTGGAACCTTTATTGATGTCGCACTGATGCCGGAAACCTTTATTCTTGTTACTGATGTTGGAACCTTTATTGAAGTCACACTGATGATGGAAACTGCTATTCATGTTACTAATGCTGGAACCTTTATTATGTTACACTTATGTTGGAAACTCCTTATTCTTGTCACGGATGCTGGGACCTTTATTGAAGTCACACTGATGATGGAAACCACTATTCATGTCACTAATGCTGGAACCTTTATTTATGTTACACTTATGCTGGAAACCTTTATTCTTGTCACTGATGCTGGAACCTTTATTGAAGTCACACTGATGATGGAAACTGCTATTCATGTCACTAATGCTGGAACCTTTATTATGTTACACTTATGCTGGAAACTGCTATTCTTGTCACTGATGCTGGAACCTTTATTGAAGTCACACTAATGATGGAAACTGCTATTCATGTCACTAATGCTGGAACCTTTATTTATGTTACACTTATGCTGGAAACTGCTATTCTTGTCACTGATGCTGGAACCTTTATTGATGTCACACTGATGTAGAAAATTGTTATTCATGTCACACTAATGCTGGAACTTTTATTATGTTACACTTATGCTGGAACCTTTATTTTTGTCACGGATGCTGGAACCTTTATTGATGTCGCACTGATGCCGGAAACATTTATTCTTGTTACTGATGTTGGAACCTTTATTGAAGTCACACTGATGATGGAAACTGCTATTCATGTCACTAATGCTGGAACCTTTATTTATGTTACACTTATGTTGGAAACTCCTTATTCTTGTCACGGACGCTGGGACCTTTATTGAAGTCACACTGATGATGGAAACGACTATTCATGTTACTAATGCTGGAACCTTTATTTATGTTACACTTATGCTGGAAACCCTTATTCTTGTCACTGATGCTGGAACCTTTATTGAAGGCACACTGATGATGGAAACTGCTATTCATGTCACTAATGCTGGAACCTTTATTTATGTTACACCTATACTGGAAACTGCTATTCTTGTCACTGATGCTGGAACCTTTATTGATGTCACACTGATGTAGCAAATTGTTATTCATGTCACACTAATGCTGGAACCTTTATTATGTTACACTTATGCTGGAAACCTTTATTTTTGTCACGGATGCTGGAACCTTTATTGATGTCGCACTGATGCCGGAAACCTTTATTCTTGTTACTGATGTTGGAACCTTTATTGAAGTCACACTGATGATGGAAACTGCTATTTATGTTACTAATGCTGGAACCTTTATTATGTTACACTCATGTTGGAAACTCCTTATTCTTGTCACGGACGCTGGGACCTTTATTGAAGTCACACTGATGATGGAAACCACTATTCATGTCACTAATGCTGGAACCTTTATTTATGTTGCACTTATGCTGGAAACCTTTATTCTTGTCACTGATGCTGGAACCTTTATTGAA
The DNA here is from genome assembly GCA_037043455.1 of Cyrtodaria siliqua. NCBI lineage: Eukaryota > Metazoa > Mollusca > Bivalvia > Adapedonta > Hiatellidae > Cyrtodaria > Cyrtodaria siliqua. The sequence continues at coordinate 61,487 of JAWPHD010007509.1, read as the reverse complement.
GTCACACTGATGATGGAAACCACTATTCATGTCACTAATGCTGGAACCTTTATTTATGTTACACTTATGCTGGAAACCCTTATTCTTGTCACTGATGCTGGAACCTTTATTGAAGTCACACTGATGATGGAAACTGCTATTCATGTCACTAATGCTGGAACCTTTATTTATGTTACACTTATGCTGGAAACTGCTATTCTTGTCACTGATGCTGGAACCTTTATTGATGTCACACTGATGTAGCATATTGTTATTCATGTCACACTAATGCTGGAACCTTTATTATGTTACACTTATGCTGGAAACCTTTATTTTTGTCACGGATGCTGGAACCTTTATTGATGTCGCACTGATGCCGGAAACCTTTATTCTTGTTACTGATGTTGGAACCTTTATTGAAGTCACACTGATGATGGAAACTGCTATTCATGTTACTAATGCTGGAACCTTTATTATGTTACACATGTTGGAAACTCCTTATTCTTGTCACGGACGCTGGGACCTTTATTGAAGTCACACTGATGATGGAAACCACTATTCATGTCACTAATGCTGGAACCTTTATTTATGTTACACTTATGCTGGAAACCTTTATTCTTGTCACTGATGCTGGAACCTTTATTGATGTCGCACTGATGATGGAAACTGCTATTCATGTCACTAATGCTGGAACCTTTATTTATGTTACACTTATGCTGGAAACTGCTATTCTTGTCACTGACGCTGGAACCTTTATTGAAGTCACACTGATGATGGAAACCACTATTCATGTCACACTAATGCTGGAACTTTTATTATGTTACACTTATGCTGGAACCTTTATTATGTTACACTTATGCTGGAACCTTTATTTTTGTCACGGATGCTGGAACCTTTATTGATGTCGCACTGATGCCGGAAACCTTTATTCTTGTTACTGATGTTGGAACCTTTATTGAAGTCACACTGATGATGGAAACTGCTATTCATGTTACTAATGCTGGAACCTTTATTATGTTACACATGTTGGAAACTCCTTATTCTTGTCACGGACGCTGGGACCTTTATTGAAGTCACACTGATGATGGAAACCACTATTCATGTCACTAATGCTGGAACCTTTATTTATGTTACACTTATGCTGGAAACCTTTATTGAAGTCACACTGATGATGGAAACCACTATTCATGTCACTAATGCTGAAACCTTTATTTATGTTACACTTATGATGGAAACCGTTATCTTGTCACTGATGCTGGAACCTTTATTGATGTTAGACTTATGCTGGAAGCCTTTATTAGTCCCCCACCGGTGTGTGGGGGTGGGGGTGGGGGTGGTACTATAGGTAAAGAAGGTCACTAGAAAAACGAGTTACCTTGGTTATCCCAAAACAACAATGAATATTTGGAGCCCATCAGTAGCGATTAGGAGCCGAATCGACTTTTATTCGTGAAAGTTAGTTTTGATCATGCACCGTGTATTATGCTTTTGAAGTTATTCTGCGGAATGGATATTTTCAGATAAGGTCACTTTGACATATCTTTTACCTACTGGCCCCAAAATCAATAAGGTTTCTCCTCTCACTGCCGTAAATCACCATTCATTCATTCATTCATTCCTCTCACTGCAGGAAATGTACCTATGCAGTTTGATGAGTGTAGGTGTTATGAAGCTATTGTGTGGATTGCATATTTCCATATAAGGTCACAGTGACTTTTGTGTCGCCTGCATAGCTGTCGGATCTGTAGTCCGTCTTCTTCATCTGTCATCCGTCACACTTAAGAATCACTTTGTCCGTCCGGTCGTCTGTCACACTTTTAGCCTGCAACTTAACCATGGCCATAACTTGAAAAGTATTTGACCTATATTCATGAAACTTCACACACATCTTCATCTTAACCAAAGGAATGTTGTTACACATGTCCAATAAAACCGACTTTCATTTTGACAGGATTGTGCCCTTTTTCATAACATTACCTGCAACCTAACCAAGCTATAACTTGAAAAGTATTTGACTTATGTTCATGACACTTCACACACGTCTTCATCTTAACCACACGAAAGCTGTTACATATGTCCAATACCTCTGATTTTAATTCATGGCAGTGTTTTGTCCCTTTACATAAAACATTAACCTGCAACATAACCTAGCTCATAGCCTGACCAAATAATAACCTATGGTCATGAAACTTTATACAGTTTTTCCTTATCAATTATCCAATGCAGTTTTGTGCCCCTTTTAATAAACGTTAACTCTTTAAAAAGGTAAAGCTCCATTATTCATGAAGGATTGCACCCCCTGTCTTCAAACTTTATAGTCCAAAAATACTTGGTGAAATAAGCACAAGACAGGTAACAGAAGTGTTCCGTGGAACACCCTTCTATTTTGTAAGGTACTTGTCCCAATAACAACAGGGTGTCTCCTCACACTAATGGCAATGCACATCTGATGTTTTATAAATGTAGGTGTTGTGGTTTGGAAGTTATTTTGCGGAATGCATATTTCCATATAAGGCACTGTGACCTTTACCTGTAACCTACCTTCCTCAAAAACAAAAAGATTTATCCACTCACCATGGGCAATGTACCTATGAAGTGTTATGAATATAGGTGATATGGTTTGGAAGTTATTGTTTGGAATGAATATTTCCATATAAGGTCACTTTGATATTTATCTTTAATCTACTGCTCCCACAACAATAGGGTTTCTCCTCTCACCAATTTCACTGTACTTTTGAAGTTTTATGTCTTTAGGTGTTATGTTTATGACGAAATAGTGCAGAATGCATATTTCCACATTGTGACCTTAACCATTAACCTACTGACCTCAAAAACAAGTAGATTTCTCCTTTAATCAAGGACAATTTACCTAAGTTTCATGAGTGTAGTTGTTGCGGTTTTGGAAGTTATTATGGGGAACACATATTTCCATATAAGGTCACTGGGACCTTTTGCTTTAACCTACTAGCCCCAAAACAAAATTTCTCCTCTCACAAAGGGCAATGTACTTATGAAGTTTTATGAATATGTGTTTTGATTTTTAAGTTATTGCGTGGAATGCATATTTCCATTTAAGGTCACTGTGACCTTTAGCTTTTGCCGACTGGCCCCAAAAACAATAAGGGTTCTCCACTCATCAATGGCAAGGTACCTATGTAGTGATTTTGAAGATATTCTGCAGAAGGCATATTTTCATATAAGGTCAATGTGACCTTTACCTTTAGCCTATTTGCCTCAAAAAAAAAAAACAATAGCATTTCTCCACTCACAAAGTCCCTATGCATTTTTATGAGTGTATGTTTCATGGTTTTGAAGTTATTGTGCAGAATGCATATTTCCATATAAGGTACCTTGACTTTTACCTTTAGCCTACTTGCCCCAAAAATAAGATTTCTCCACACATGAAAGGCAATGTACATATGAAGTTTTATGAATAAAGGTGTTTTGGTTTTAAAGTTACTCTGCAGAATTAATATTTCCATATAAGGTCATGCTGTCCTTTACATTTAACCTACTGGCCCCATAATCAATAGGGTTTCTCATCTGACCAAGGGCAATGTACCATTGAAGATTTATTAGTGTATTTGTCACTGTGACCTTTACATTTAACCTACTGGCCCCAAAACAGTAGGATTTCTCCTGTCACTAAGGGAACGGTACTCTGAAGTTATACAAATGTAGGTGTTATGGTTATGAAGTTTTTGTGGAGAATGCATATTTACAGATAAGGTCACTGTGACCTTAAACTTTAACCTTCTTGCCCAAAAAACAATAAGATTTCTCCTCCCATGAAAGGCAATGTACATATGAAGGTTAATGAATATACACTCAAGTGATATGAAAACGCAACACGGGGAATTTCCGCTATATATTGTATATACTGCACACTTAATTGCACATAATATTCCAAAGAAATCCCAAGATGTTTTTTTAAAAAGAAAGTTGCAGTTAACTAGAGAAAGGACACAACTGTGATGTTGTAGACATTTTAATCACACTACACTTTGTAACAAGAACTTCATAAATGTTGAAGTAGCTCTTTGAAAAATTGAGCTAGTTCAGTACTGTATTTAACGTAAATAGTTTGCAAAATGTTGCATCCTAAGTTTGCTCACATGATTGAGCCAAACGCGTACTCTGTGAATAATGAAACATTGAAGGAATACTATTTGCTGTATTATTTGTTGTTTTAGTATTTTTTCCAAAAGGAAAGGTCTTACGTAGCCATGTACCATTCGATTAAAAGCAGCATATTGTACATACAATATATAGCGGAAATTCCCGTGTTGCGTTTTCATATCACTTGAGTGTTGGTGTTTCGGTTTTTAAGTAACTGTGCAGAATGCTTATTTCCATATAAAGTCACTGTGAACTTTACCTTTAACCTAGGCCAGTAGGCTGAATGTAAAGGTCACAATAACCTTTGATGGAAATATGCATTATGCCCAATAACTTCAAAACCATAACACCTACACTCATGAAACTTCATAGGTACATTGCCTTTGGTGAGAGGAGTAACCCTATTGCTTTTAGGGCCACATGGTCAAAGTTCAATTTCAAAGTGATGTTACATGGAAATATGCATTCTTCACAGTAACTTCAAAATCATAACACCTACACTCATAACATTTCATGGTACCTATGGTGTTTTATGGGTGTATTTTTTTGTGGATTGTATATTTCCATGTTAGGCCACTATGACCTTTACATTTAAGATAAGGGTCCCCAAAACGGCAGGGTGTCCCTTTTTGCTAAGGGTAATGTACATCTGAAGTGTTATGAGTGTAGGTGCTATAGTTTTTCTCTGAAATGAATATTTACCTATAAGGTCACTGTGACTTTTAAATTGATCTGAAAGTGATAGGGTTGCCCGTCTCACTAAGGGCAAAGTACCCAATAAAAGAAAGTATAAAAGTCGAACAGGAAATGCAGCTTTCACAGAACACAGTAAACCCCAAAACATGCAAAAATACCAACAAGAATGGCAATAGTAATAATAAAGGCATATGACATCACAAACACAAAAAGGGTTGACAGAAGGGCTACCGCCTTGGTACGGTTAGTGGCAAAAGGACCGCTGGGGGTTTAAACCAGGTTCTAGGGTGCACCAAGCCTCACACTTACCCTACTGTCATCCCAATTAAACATGAACTATTCTCTAATAAGTTTTATACATGCAGATGTTATGCTTTTTAAGTTATTGCGCAGAATGCATATTTCTATATAAGGTCACTGTGGCCTTTACCTTTAACCTACAACAACAACAACAGGATTTCTCCTCTAAACAAGGTCCATATACATATAAAGATTAATGAGTGTAGTGTTCATGCCTTTGAAGTTGTTGTGCAGAATGAATATTTGAAATGACTTGACCTGTGTTAAAATGTGTTTGTGGGGAAACTTAATTCAACTTCAAACTGCTAAATTATCCGATTAGTCCATCCCTCCACAATCCCTGCGTTTTGTTTCGAACTCTGTTCATGTTCCCATTAATTCTCCACAAAATAGTCTCTATAGAACATAACTATTTATTTAGTGGATACCTGAGGCTGTGTATATTTTATTAAATGTGACGTGTTTTTTTTCTTTTAAAGTTACTAACACTGGGCACCATGTCGCGACCTGGGCACCATAGTCTCGACCTGGGCACCACGACGTTTCAAAAAATGGGTTTATAGCATTTTATATGGCATATATATATATAATATTCAGTTTTTTGTACCAGAGCAACCGTCTGTCCATTACACAGTTGTATGAAGGTCAAATATTAGCGTAGACCTGCAGATCGTTGAAGAATGGTCACAAAATTCTGATTTTGACAAATCAACAATGGACTCTTGCAAAGTCCAAATGGTCTATATGATTAGATTTTGGCATTTTTTCAATTATTTTGCTTTCAAAATAAAGGTTGGACATATTTGTCCGGAATGACATTCCCCGATTTTGGGGAATTGGACATAAAACGTCTTGATAAAAAAAAACACAATTTCACACTCACATTTTGACGACAATTTCTGCGCTGGGCACCTTAACGGAAAATGCATGGTGACAATTTTAACGCATAACAATAGCGTTATGGTGCCTTTGATTCCCCAACGTGAATGTGCATATGCAGTTTTATGAGTGTAGGTGTTAATTTGTTTTGAAGTAATTGTACGGAATGCATATGTTCATGTAAGGTTACTATGACCTTTACCTTTAACCTCTAGGAATCTTTATGTGAGGAAGCTATCCAGCTGGCTTGCGGAACATCGGTGGTTCTACCCAGGTGCCCGCCCTTGCACAAAAATTACCCGGAGGTGCACCTGGGGTCTTCCTCCACCAGTGGAAGCTGGAAAGTCGCCATATGACCTTAGCTGTTGGTGCGACTATAAAATCCAATTCAATTCAATTCAATTACCTTTAACCTTCTTTTCCAAAAAACAGATTTCTCCACTCACAAAGGCCTTTTCGAAGAAAAATGCGATACATAGGGATCACTTTGTCGTCCGTCCGTCCATCAGTCCGTCCATCAGTCCGTTACGAAAACTTATCGTTGGCTATAACTTTCTCATTTCTTGATATTTCTTCATCAAACACTCATTCATATTTATTACAAGGTGAGCAATTACCAGAATGTATACCCTGCTTTGCACCGTTAACGGTCAAACACATATTGCTGGAATGTGTAGACTTTGATCCTATGCTTCAAAGGTACTACAATGTTAATACTATGATCGAGTTATATAATACTATAGATTTTAGTCTAGTTTTAGATTTCCTGAAGGAAGTCAGACTATATAAATCATTATAATAATTATGTTCTTGTATATATTTACTTTTTTATATACCCGTTTTCATGCATTTGTTGATATATACCATATCAACCCTTATTTTTTAATAGTTTTATCTTGATATATTTACATTAATTTTTAATTAATCCTTCATTTCTTCATCTTTTGCGCACAATATGACCTATTTATGTGTCGACGTGCCGTAAAACACCATTCATTCATTCATTCAATATATACTCATCATGACAACATGGACATGACCTCATCATGACAACATGGACATGCCCATACTAAAATATAAAGGTCAAGGTCACACTGAAGGTCATTATATGAGTTACTCAGTTTTTTTAGCTCTACTGATCAAAGATCGGCAGAGCTTATGCCATGGTGCGGTGTCCGTCGTCCGTCCTTAAACTTTTATTGCGGCGACTACTCCTCTGAAACTACTGGATGGATTTTCATGAAACTTTACAGGAATGTTGCCCATGAAGTGTAGTTGATCCTAGCAAAAATTCATGTTGATGTGAAATCCAAGATGGCCACCAAAGCTAAAAATAAATGTTTAAAATACAAGTCTGTGGTGACTACTTTTTGAAAACTGTAAGTGATATTGATATGGGATATTTTCTAAAATGATCAGCATGAGATGATGTTGATCTTTGCGGAAAATATTTTGATTCAACATTAAACATGCCATCTTTGTTTACTTAAGAGTTATATAATAAAAACTCTGAAGCTAGACGGATTTTCATGAAACTTCACAGGAATGTTGCTCTTGATGTCAAGTTGATCCTAGCAAAATGTTAGGCCTGGTGGAAATTCAAGATAGCCACCACGGCTAAAAATAGATTTAAAAAAATAATTCCTGAAAACTATAAATGATATTGATATGGGACTTTCACTAAAATTATCTGCATGACATGATGTTGGTTCTTGTTGAAAATTATATCAAAATTTCAGGCCTCGTGGAAATTCAAGATGGCCACCACGGCTAAAAATAGATTTAAAAAAATGAAATTGTAGCGACTACTTCCTGAAAACTATAAATGATATTGATATGGGACTTTTCTAAAATGATCAGCATGAGATGATGTTGATCCTTGATTTGACATTAAACATGGCCGCCACCTGCCATCATTGTTTACATAGATTTATATAGTAAAAACTTGTAGCGACTACTCCTCTGAAACTACCGGACGGATTTTCATGAAACTTCACAGGAATGTTACTCTTGATGTCTCGTTGATCCTAGCAAACTTGTAGGCTGGCCAGAAATTCAAGATGGCCACCACAGCTAAAAATAGATTTAAAAACAAACAAATTTGTAGTGACTACTTCTTGAAAACTATTAGTGATATTGATATGAGACTTTTTATAAAATGATCAGGATGACATGTTGTTGCTCTTGATATCTAGTTGATCCTAGCAAAATGTCAGGTCGAGATTGCAGCCACGACTAAAAGTAGATTTTTAAAAAACAAATTTGTAGCGACTACTACTTGAAAACTATAAGTGGTATTTATATGGGACTTTTTATAAAATGATCAGCATGGCATGATGTTGGTCCTTTTTCAAAATTATTTTGATTCAAATCTTTGTTTACATAGAGTTATACAGTAAAAGCTTGTAGAGACTACTCCTCTGAAACTACATTGACAGATTTTCATGAAACTTCACAGGATGCTGATCTAGCTATCAAAAACCTATCAGTAGAGCTTCAAGGTCATTGACCTCTTGTTAGTGTATGTGTTATGCTTTTGCAGTTATTTTGTTTAATGCAAATTTCCAGAAAGGTCATTGCAACCTTTACATTTAACCTTCTGACCCCAAAACCAAAAGAGTGTCTCCCCTCATCCATGGCAATATACCTGTATAGTTTTATGAGTGTAGGTGTTCTGGGTTTGAAGATATAGTGCAGAATGCATATTGAGTGTAGGTGTTTTTGAAGTTAATGTGCAGAATGCAAATTTCCAGATAATGTCACTGTGACCTTTACTTTTAACCTACTGGCCCCAAAAACGATAGGGTTTCTTCTCTCAGCAAGGACTATATAGTTTTAGGAGTGTAGGTGTTATGCTTTTGAAGTTATTGTGTTGAATGCAAATATCCAGAGAAGGTCATTGCAACCTTTACCGTTAATGTCCTGGCCCGCAAAACAACAGGGTTTCTCCCCTTATCGATGGCAGTGTACCTGTATAGTTTTATGAGTGTAGGTGTTATGGGTTTGAAGAAATAGAGCATATTTCCAGATATATGATCACTGTGACCTTTAGCTTTTTAACCTATTGGGTCCAAACACAAAGGTTTTTTTTCTCACAAAGGGCAAAGTACATACAAAGTTTTATGAATATAGGTATTTTTGATTTTGAAGTTACTGTGCGGAATGCATATTTCCATAAAAGATCACTGTGACCTTTACCTTTAGCCTATTGGCCCCAAAAATAATAGGGTTTCACCTCTGACTACGGGCAATGTACCTATGCAGTTTTATGAGTGTTGGTGTTATGCATTTGAAGTTATTGTTTGGAAGGCATATTTACATATAAGGTCACAGTGACCTTTACCCTACTTTCCCCAAAAACAATAAGATTTCTCCAATCACCAATGGCAATGTACCTTTGAAGTTTTATGAATACAGTTATTATGGTTTGGAAGTTATTCTGTGGATTGAATATTTATGCCCCTGGTGCGGGCATATAGTGTTACCCTTGTCTGTCCGGACGTACATCTGTTCTTTCGATTTTGTCTCGCCTTTTCGAAGAAAAAAAGAGACATAGGTGTTGGTTTTCCAGCGGCGGCGTAGACGTCAACATTCAAGTTTTGCGTTTAGGTAATTTTCTCACAAACTGTATACACTAGACCTTTCAAACTTTGCTTATAGTTGTATCTTGGGTGGTACATCACAACGTGACAAAGCAAATGTGGAAGTGACCTTGACCCTCCAAGCAAAGGACAGATAACTTAATAATTTTTAGGTTCAACTTTTTTTATAGTTGTATCTAGGGTGCTACATCGCAACGTGACAAAGCATATGTGGATGTGACCTTGACTTTCCAAGCAAAGGGCAGATAACTTTAATTGTTACATTTACATCACTTTCTCGTGAACTATAATTATGCACTAGATGTTTTAAACCTAATTTATAGCTTATTCTTTGGAAGAAAAAATATTCTATTTTGACATAGTTGTGTCTTGGGTAGTGCGTCTTTTTGGATGCATGGATTTCATCTATGACCTTTGTCCTTTTGTTTGACTTTTTGGAGCTGATGATTTTTAGCTCTATTGGCCAATTACCTTCATTTTTAGGTCTACTGGCCAAAGGCGAGCTTATGCGATCACTTTTCGTCCAGTCGTCCGTCTGTCCTTCCGTCCGTCCGTCCGTTTCTTAGCAATTTTATAAAATCGATATCTCCTCTGAAACCGCTTGAAGGATTTTGATGAAACTTAGGAGGCGCCCTCTCGGAATTTTCAAACGACTTCTCCTCCGAAAGCACATATTCCATTATTGTAAAATACCATAAACATGTTCCTTGGGTTGGCCTCTATCAAGTTTGTGTTTTTCGTTATCGTCGAATAATCAAACTGGCCACCACGGGGACACAAAGTTTACATAGAGTTGTATAGGAATAGGCTAAATATGACATCTTCTTTGAAACCGAGATCAGAGATCAGCAGAGCTTATGCCGTGGTGCGTTGTCCGTCTGTCCGTCTGTCCGTAAACTTTTTTTTGTAGCGACTACTCCTCTGAAACTACTGAATGGATTTTCATGAAACTTAACAGAAATGTTGCCCATGAAGTCTAGTTGATCCTAGCAAAAATTCATGTTGATGTGAAATCCAAGATTGCCACCAAATCTAAAAATAGGTTTTTAGCTCGACTATTCGAAGAATAAGAGAGCTTATGTAATCACCCCGGGGTCGGCGTCGGCGTTGGCATCGGCATCCCACAATAAGGTTTGCGTGTAAGCTGTGTTTACAAGTCTGTATCTATTACATTTCTCATCCTAGCACAACCAAATTGGGCAATGGCCTTCCTTATAGCATTATATTAAGGGCTGCATAAGCAATTTTGGTTCCTGTAACCCATGGGCTTCCATGGAACGCAACTTATGATAGCCCATAAAATGTGTCCCATTTCACATCAAATTTTGCGTGTAAGCTGTGTTTACAAGTCTATATCTCTTACAATTCTTACCCTAGCACAATCATATTTGGCCATTAGGTTCCTTATAACATTATCTTAAGGGCTGCTTAAGTAATTTTGGTTCCTTTAATCCCTGGGCTCCTATGAAACCCAAATTCTGATAGCCCTTAAAATGTGTCTGTTTCACATCAAATTTTGCATGTAAGCTGTGTTTACAGGTCTATATCTCTTGCATTTCTTGTCCTAGCTGAACTAAATTTTGGAATTGGTTTCCTTATAGTATGTTGTAAAGGGTTGGGTAATTAATTAACCCAAATAGTGATGGCCCATAAAATGTGCAATAAAGGCAGACCTAGGTTTGCATGTAAGCATGTATATATCTATAAATTTTGTTTGGGATTTCTTATAGCACTATGCATCTTATTCATACTTCTCTCATATTGGGAGAATTGGCTCCTTCCTCTCGACAGCCCCCACTCCCTCCACACTCTTTCACACTTTTTTTTCTTTTTACTTTTTTTTTTTTCTTTTTTACATATTTCTAAATGTGTTGTTTTGATCGATTCTTACACATATATGTTGCCCCCACCCCACCCCCGCCTCTCCCCACTTGCCCCCACTTGAAGCTCAATTTTTTTTTTGTTTGTTTACATATTTCTGTCTTGTTTTAGTCAATTCCCCCCCCACCATTTCTCAACACCCCGCTTCCCCCCACAACTTGATTTTTTTTTTTTTTTACATATTTCTGTCTTGTTTTAGTCAATTCTTACACATATATGTTGACCCCTCCCTCCCCCCCCCCCCCCCACCCCCCCCCCCCCCCCCCCCCACACCATTTCTCAACACCCCGCTTCCCCCTACAACTTGAAACTATTTTTTTTTTTACATATTTCTGTGTTGTTTTGGTCAATTCTTACACATAACTTCTTACACATAGCTTCTTACACATATATGTTGCTCCCCCCTCCCCACCTCCCCCAACCCCAACACACACACACTCGAAACATTTTTTATTTATTTTTACATATTTCTGTGTTGTTTTGGTCAATTCTTACACATAGCTATGCCCCCCATCCCCTCCCCCACACCACCCCCACGCTCGAAATGGAATATTTTTATTTAATGTTTTTTGTTTTTTACATATATCTGTGTTGTTTTGATAAATTCTTACACATAGCTTCTTACACATATATGTTGCCCCCTCCACCCCATTTCCTGCCTCTCCACCCCACCCCACTATACCCCACCCCCACCCCCACTAGAAACTCCAATTTTTGTTATTTTTTTTTACATATTTCTGTGTTGTTTTGGTCATTTGGTCAATTCTTACACATAGCATCTTACACATAGCTTCTTACACATATATGTTGCACCCCCCTCCCCCACCCCAAAACACACACACTCGAAACTTTTTTTTTTTTTTTTTACATATTTCTGTGTTGTTTTGGTCAAGTCTTATACATAACTTCCAACACCTAGCTTCTTACACATATATGTTGCTCCCCCTCCCCAACCACCCCCCCCCCACCCCAACACACAACACACACACTCATTTTTTTTTTTTTTTTTTACAAACCCCCACGCTCGAAATGGAATATTTTTATTTAATGTTTATTGTTTTTTACATATATCTGTGTTGTTTTGGTAAATTTTTACATATAGCTTCTTACACATATATGTTGCCCCCTCCACCCCTTTCCCTGCCTTTCCACCCCCTCCCCCACTCCCCACTACACCCCACTCAAAATTTCATTTTTTATTTTTTTTTACATATTTCTGTGTTGTTTTGGTCATTTGGTCAATTCTTACACATAGCTTCTTACACAAAGCTTCTTACACATATATGTTGCAATATGACACGCTCTCTAGTCTCCACTGCCCCCCATAATCAAATTTTGCGGTGCACTATTGAAGTACAGCTAATTAGGGTACATACGTCGGTATATCACAAAAGCACGCACCATTTAGGGAAACCTAGTTTTATGATATATTTCCTGTTTATTGCAATTACTTGAGCGGTGTAATACTTCCTAGGGCAGACGCGTATTGCACAAGACGGATATATCACATGATATGCGAGCTCTAATTTGTCGTGCACAAAGAGAGAAGAATACTCTGATTTAAATAATATAGCCAAATGTATTATGAGCACGATATAGACAGTTAGTAAGTATACTTACTCATGTATACTTACTCCTGATATACAGATCGAAAACAGACCAAACATATCAAATTACCATAATATAAAGTATATTATTATTATACTTGTTTTACTTATTTCACGAGCTAAGAGGCGTTATTGTTGTTGCTTTGCAATAAAACATTACTGAATTAATATAAAAGCTAGTAATATTATTAATTTTCTGCCTTGTAATAGATATTCATGAAACATTTTGTATTTTATATCCATGAAACATTTTGTATTTTTTTTCAAATCCATAGACCTATATATGTTGATAATATATATTTATAATGCTATTGGCAGAAGAGGGTGTATAATTTAAAATTATTAAAATTAAAATTTGGAAACAAAGACACAGTGTTTATTTCACCTGATTCATTTAAATTTATATGCTGAACGTTCTTAGCAATATTTAAAAAAAAAGACGGCTACATATTATTAGCGCCATCAACTCTTCATTGATTCACGTAAAGACGCATGTTTCTAATTCAACAGCTAAACATTCGCGGTGTATATAAAGATCTAAGACTATACACCTTTCTTCAATTTATCATACGTATACCCGATGAGGTACTAAGATAATTGAACATAAATTTCAATCTTACTTCATGTATGAATTTCCTCCTCAACGCCGGTCGAATAGGCGAATACAACTTGCTTGGAGACGGCGGGGTTATGCACTTCTCATTTATAGTCAAATATTGTTGGTACCGCTGTTGATTTTATGCATGGCCTTTTGTTCTCCAAATTCTAAGATAATGAAACCAAAGGATGGACTTCCCATGAAGTCAACTCAAAATGTTTGCTACAAACTCGCGCGTCTTTCGTAGGTTCCCACTTTCTCGACGAGTCGGGCGATTTTCTTCGGTAACGGTCTACCCACACTTCAAATCTTAATATATCATTATCTCGATTAGGGAAACGAAAGAAACTTAGGTTATTATCTTGTCCTTCTTTATGCAAACTTTTTCACCCAGCAACAGCACACGGCATTTTTAACAAGTACCATAAAACGTAATCCTACATAGACAATAATATACAACTCAATGCGACACCGCTAATCGTTTGGTACCAATGACGTCACAGGATCAGCTGACACTTACAAGGGCGAAACTCGAAGCGTGTGCGCTATGAGATAAAATTGGCTACCGTGAGAAAACGGGACAACCAATAAGTGTAAGATTTGAACAGATTGTATATTATATATATATATTTCCGAATATATACTCAAAAGACACGCCCTATTTCATCTTTAAGTAAATAGGTAACATTTGAATGCTTAAGTTAACTGGCAACATTCTTAATCCTTAAGTAAATAGGTAACATTTGAATGCTTAAGTAAATAGGCAACATTCTTAATGCTTAAGTAAATAGGAATCATTTGAATGCCTAAGTTAACAAGCATCATTCTTAATGCTTAAGTAAATGTTAAGGATTCAAATGTCATCTATTTACTTCAGCATTAAGGATGTTGCCAGTTTACTTAAGCATTCAAATGTTACCTATTTTCTTAAGCATTTAAATGTTACCTATTTACTTAAGCATTACGAATGTTGCCTATTTACTTAAGCATTCAAATGTTACCTATTTACTTAAGCATTCAAATGTTACCTATTTACTTAAGCATTCAACTGTTACCTATTCACTTAAGCATTCAAATGTTACCTATTTACTTAAGCATTCAAATGTTACCTATTTACTTAAGCATATAGAATGATGCCTGTTAACTGAAGCATTTAAATGTTACCTATTTACTTAGGCGCCACATGTAGTTCCGAGGCAAAGAATAGGTCCACTGCAGATCCCGTTGGAGGGGTAGGCAGAGGGTTAAAACCCCGCCCCTACATCCCCAACTCCCCAACCCCTCACTCCCAACTCCCACACTAAATTCAAATTCATTTTTTCATTTTTGTTCATGTTGATGCACCTTTAAAACACAATTCAATTCAATTCAATTGTTCATGCTCATTAAAGGTCTTCATCATGACCCCTGCATTGTTTCAGGTGCCATCTTGCTCAAATCACTAAATAATACCTATTTACTTAAGCATTAAAATGTTACCTATTTACTAAAGCGGTAAGAATGTTGCCTGTTTACTTAAGTACTCAAATGTTACCTATTTACTTAAGCATTCAAATGTTACCTATTTACTGAAGCATTCAACTTTTACCTATTTACTTAAGCATTCAAATGTTACCTATTTACTTAAGCATTCAAATGTTACCTATTTACTTAAGCATATAGAATGATGCCTGTTAACTGAAGCATTTAAATGTTACCTATTTACTTAAGCGCCCCGTGTGGTTCCGAGGCAAAGAATAAATCCACTGCAGATCCCGTTGGAGGGGTAGGCAGAGGGTTAAAACCCCGCCCCTACATCCCCAACTCCCCAACCCCTCACCCCCAACACCCACACTAAATTCAAATTCATTTTATCACTTTTTGTTCATGTTGATGCACCTTTAAAACCCAATTCAATTGAACTCAATTGTTCATGCTCATTAAAGGTCTTCATCATGACCCCTACATTGTTTCAGGTGCCATCTTGCTCAAATCCTTAAATAATACCTATTTACTTAAGCATTCAAATTTTACCTATTTACTTAAGCATTAAGAATGTTGCCTGTTTACTTAAGCATTCAAATGTTACCTATTTACTTAAGCAGTAAGAAGGTTGCCTGTTTACTTAAGCACTCAGATGTTACCTATTTACTTAAGCATTCAAATGTTACCTATTTACTTAAGCATTCAACTGTTACCTATTTACTTAAGCATTCAAATGTTACCTATTTACTTAAGCATTCAAATGTTACCTATTTACTTAAGCATTCAAATATTATCTTTTTACTCAAACATTAAAAATGTTGCCAGTTAACTTAGGCATTCAAATGTTGCTTATTTAGTTAAGCATTAAAAATGTTACCTATTTACTTAAGCATTAAGAATGGAGCCTGTTAACTTAAGCATTCAAATGTTACCTATTTACTTAGGAATTAAGAATGTTGCCTGTTTACTGAAGCATTCAACTGTTACCTATTTACTTAAGCATTTAGAATGATGCCTGTTAACTTAAGCATCGAAAGTTACCTATTTACTTCAGCGCCCTGTGTGGTTCCGGGGCAAAGAATAAGTCCACTGCAGATCCCGTTGGATGGGTAGGCAGAGGGGTAAAACCCCTGCCCCCCTCCCCTCAACTCCCGAACCATAACCCCCCCCACCCCACCCCCACACACACTAAATTCATTTTTTGTTCATTTTGGTGCACCTTTAAATCCCAATTCAATTCAATTGTTCATGCTCATTAAAGGTCTTCTTCATGACCCCTGCATTGTTTCAGGTGCCATCTCACTCAAATCACTAGAGCAGTGGCAGAAAAACAATAAACGTGGCTCCAGCATAAATGGAGTGTCTACAATAGAATTTGCAGCAACTCTGCAGTTCTGCAGGTGAGAAGGTTCTAGACCCATTCTCTATATTTTATCTTGATGTACATGGAGGATGAGCCTGGCATGTTCATTCCTGTTAGGTGACATATAATCTTTCATGTGTTGGTTTGTCTTAAAACCCATTTCAGTTCAATTCAATTATTTATTTAAGCAGTAAGAATGTTGCCTGTTTACTTAAGCATTCAAATGTTACCTATTTACTTAAGCATTAAGAATGTTGCCTGTTTACTTAAGCATTTAAATTGTTACCTATTTACTTAAGCATTAAGAATGTTGCCTGTTTACTTAAGCATTCAAATTGTTACCTGTTTACTTAAGCATTAAGAATGGAGCCTGTTAACTTAGCATTCAAATGTTACATATTAAGCATTTAGAATGATGCCTGTTAACTTAAGCATTTAAATGTTACCTATTTACTTAAGTGCCCCGTGTGGTTCCAGGGCAAAGAATAGGGCCACTGCAGATCCCGTTGGAGGGGTAGGCAGAGGGTTAAAACCCCGCCCCTACACCCCCAACTCCCCAAACCCTCACCCCAACCCCCACACTAAATTCATATTCATTTTATAATTTTTTGTTCATATTGGTGCACCTTTAAAACCCAATTCAATTGTTCATGCTCATTAAAGGTCTTCATCCCGACCCCTGCATTGTTTCAGGTGCGAACTCGCTCAAATCACTAAAGCAGTGGCAGAAAAACATAAACGTGGCTCCAGCGTAAATGGAGTGTCTACAATAGAATTTGCAGAAACTCTGCAGTTCTGCAGTTCTGCAAGTGAGAATATTCTAGGCTCATTCTTTATATTGTATCTCGATGTACATGGAGGATGAACCTGGCATGTTCATAGGTGCCATATAACCTTTCATGTGTTGGTGCGCCTTAAAACCCAATTCAATACAATTCAGTAGTTTACTTAAGCATTAAGAATGTTGCCTGTTTACTCAGGCATTCAAATGTTACCTCTGTACTTAAACATTATGAATGTTGCGTGTCAAATGTTACCTATTTACTTAAGCATTACGAATGTTGCCTGTTTACTTAAGCATTCAAATGTTACATATTTACTTAAGCATTAAGAATGATGCTTGTTTACTTAAGCATTTAATGTTACCTATTTACTTAAATATTAAGAATGTTGCCTGTTTACTTAAGCATTCAAATGTTACATATTTACGTAAGCATTAAAAATGTTGCCTGTTTACTTAAGCATTCAAATGTTACCTCTGAACTTAAACATTATGAATGTTGCCTGTCAAATGTTACCTGTTTACTTAAGCATTACAATTGTGGCCTGTTTACTTAAGCATTCAAATTTTACATATTTACTTAAGCATTAAGATATATGCTTGTTTACTTAAGCATTCAAATGTTACCTATTTACTTAAATATTAAGAATGTTGCCTGTTTACTTAAGCATTACGAATGTGGCCTGTATACTTAAGCATTCAAATTTTACTTATTTACGTAAGCATTAAGATATATGCTTGTTTACTTAAGCATTCAAATGTTACTTTTTTACTTAAATATTAAGAATGTGGCCTGTTTACTTAAGCATTCAAATGTACCTATTTACCTAAGCATTAAGAATGTTGCCTGGTTACTCAGGCATTCAAATGTTACCTATTTACTTAAGTATTCATATGTTACCTATTTAATTAAGCATTAAGAATGTTGCCTGTTTACTTAAGCATTCAAATGTTACCTATTTACTTAAGCATTAAGAATGTTGCCTGTTTACTTAAGCATTCAAATGTACCTATTTACCTAAGCATTAAGAATGTTGCCTGGTTACTCAGGCATTCAAATATTACCTATTTACTTAAGTATTCATATGTTACCTATTTAATTAAGCATTAAGAATGTTGCCTGTTTACTTAAGCATTCAAATGTTACCTATTTACTTAAGCATTAAGAATGGAGCCTGTTAACTTAAGCATTCAAATGTTACCTATTTACTTAGGAATTAAGAATGTTGCCTATTTTCTTATGCATTCAAATGTTACCTATTAAGCATTTAGAATGATGCCTGTTAACTTAAGCATTTAAATGTTACATTTTTACTTAAGCACCCCATGTGGTTCCGGGACAAAGAATAGGGCCACTGCAGATTCCATTGGAGGGAAGGCAGAGGGTTAAAACCACACACCCAACTCCCCAATCCCTCATCCCCACCCCCACACTAAATTGAAATTCATTTTATCATTTTTTGTTCATGTTGGTGCACTTTTAAAACCCAATTCAATTCAATTGTTCATGCTCATTAAAGGTCTTCATCATGATCCCTGCATTGTTTCAGGTGCCATCTTGCTCAAATCACTAAAGCAGTGGCAGAAAAACAATAAACGTGGCTCCAGCATAAATGTAGTGTCTACAGTAGAATTTGCAGCAACTCTGTAGTTTTGAAGGTTCTAGGCACATTCTCTATATTTTATCTAGATGTACATGGAGGATGAGCCTGTCATGTTCATTCCTGTTAGGCGCCATATAACCTTTGATGTGTTGGTGCACCTTAAAACCCAATTCAATTCAATTCAGTAATTTACTTAAGCATTAAGAATGTTGCCTGTTTACTAAAGCATGTAATCTATTTACTTAAGCATTCAAATATTACCTATTTACTTAATAATTCAAATGTTACCTATTTACTTAAGGATTTAAATGTTACCTATTTACTTAAGCATTCAAATGTTACCTATTTACTTAAGGATTTAAATGTTAGCTATATACTTAAACATTAAGAATGTTACCTGTTTACTTAAACATTCAAATGTTACCTACTTACTTAAGTATTTAAATATAACCTATTTACGTAAGCATTCAAATATTACCTATTTACTTAAGCATTTAAATGTTACCTATTTAATTAAACATTAAGAATGTTACCTGTTTACTTAAGCATTCAAATGTTACCTATTTACTTAAGTATTCAAATGTTACCTATTTACTTTAGCATTCAAATATTAACTATTTACTTAAGCATTCAAATGTTACCTATTTACTTAAGCATTGAGAATGTTGCCTGTTTACTTAAGCCTTCAAATGTTACCTATTTACTTTAGCATTCAAATGTTACCTATTTACTTAAGGCCAGTTTTTTTTTATTAATTGATTTACAGATTTTTTTCTAAATGTTGAGGGGAAAAAAATAAAAATAAAATTAAGATGATGACCAAAAAATGCCATTTTAATAAGTTACTGTAGTATTTCATACCTCGACAAAACACATAAAAATAACATTCAATTCTTATTTTTTTTTTTTTTTTTTTTTTTTTATTTTTTTTTTTTTTTAAAGTGTTGAAAAAAATCTTCTTTTTTTTTTTTTTTTGGTTTCGGCAAAACTTGCAGTCGGCGGGACCGTTAATCTAAAAATCAAAAAAACTCTGGCCTAAGCATTGAGAATGTTGCCTGTTTACTTAAGCATTAAGAATGTTACCTGTTAACTTAGGCATTCAAATGTTGCCTATTTAGTCAAGCAATAAATTGTTTACCTATTTACATAAGCATTAAGAATGTTGCCTGTTAACTTAAGCATTCAAATGTTACCTATTTACTTAAGCATTTAGAATGATGCCTGTTGACTTAAGCATCAAAAGTTACCTATTTACTTAAGAGCCCCGAGTGGTTCCGGGGCAAATAATAGGGCCACTGTAGATCCCGTTGGAGGGGTAGGCCCCACCCCCCAACTCCCCAACCACCCCACCCACCCCCACCCGCACTAAATTCATGTTCATTTTATCTTTTTTTTTCCATGTTGGTGCGCCTTTAAAACTCAATCCAACTCAATTCAATTGTTCATGCTCATTAAAGGTCTTCATCATGACCCCTTCATTGTTTCAGGTGCCATCTCGCTCAAATCACTAGAATAGTGTCAGAAAAACATAAACGTGGCTCCATCTTAAATGGAGTGTCTACAATAGAATTTGCAGAAACTCTGCAGTTCAGCAGGTGAGAAGGTTCTAGTCCCATTCTCTATATTTTATCTTGATGTACATGGAGGATGTGCCTAGCATGTTCGTTCCTCTTAGTTGCCATATAACCTTTCATGTGTTGGTGCACCTTAAAACCCAATTCAATAAAATTCAGTAATTTACTTAAGCATTAAGAATGTTGCCTGTTTACTTAAGGATTAAGAATGATGCTTGTTAAGTTAGGCATTAAGAATGTTACCTATTTACTTAAGTATTAAGAATGTTGCATATTTACTTAAGCATTCAAATGTTACCTATTTACTTAAGCATTAAGAATATAGCCTGTTTACTTAAGGATTCAAATGTTACATATCTACTTAAGCATTAAGAATGTTGCCTATTTACTTAAGGATTCAAATGTTACGTATTTACTTAAGCATTAAGAATGTTGCCTATTTACTCAAGGATTCAAATGTTACATATCTATTTAAGCATTAAGAATGTTGCCTGTTTACTTAAGGATTCAAATGTTACATATCTACTTAAGCATTAAGAATGTTGCCTATTTACTTAAGGATTCAAATGTTACGTATTTACTTAAGCATTAAGAATGTTGCCTGTTTACTTAAGCATTCAAATGTTACTTATCTACTTAAGCATTACGAATGATGCTTGTTAACTTAGGCATTAAGAATGTTGCCTGTTTACTTAAGGATTCAAATGTTACATATCTACTTAAGCATTAAGAATGTTGCCTATTTACTTAAGGATTCAAATGTTACGTATTTACTTAAGCATTAAGAATGTTGCCTGTTTACTTAAGCATTCAAATGTTACTTATCTACTTAAGCATTAAGAATGATGCTTGTAAACTTAGGCATTAAGAATGTTGCCTGTTTACTTAAGGATTCAAATGTTACATATCTACTTAAGCATTACGAATTTTGCCTGATTACTTAAGGATTCAAATGTTACTTATCTACTTAAGCATTAGGAATGATGCTTGTTAACTTAGGCATTAAGAATGTTACCTATTTACTTAAGTATTAAGAATGTTGCCTGTTTACTTAAGGATTTAAATGTTAGATATCTACTTAAGCATTAAGAATGTTGCCTGTTTATTTAAGGATTCAAATGTTACGTATTTACTTAAGCATTAAGAATGTTGCCTGTTTACTTAAGCATTCAAATGTTACTTATCTACTTAAGCATTAAGAATGTTGCCTGTTTACTTAATGATTCAAATGTTACATATCTACTTAAGCATTAAGAATGTTGCCTGTTTACTTAAGGATTCAAATGTTACATATTTACTTAAGCATTAAGAATCCTGTTTACTTAAGCATTCAAATGTTACTTATCTACTTAAGCATTAAGAATGTTACCTATTTACTTAAGTATTAAGAATGTTGCATATTTACTTAAGCATTCAAATGTTACCTATTTACTTAAGCATTAAGAATATAGCCTGTTTACTTAAGGATTCAAATGTTACATATCTACTTAAGCATTAAGAATGTTGCCTGTTTACTTAAGGATTCAAATGTTACATATTTACTTAAGCATTAAGAATGTTGCCTGTTTACTTAAGGATTCAAATGTTACGTATTTACTTAAGCATTAATAATGTTGCCTGTTTACTTAAGCATTCAAATGTTACTTATCTACTTAAGCATTAAGAATGTTGCCTGTTTACTTAAGGATTCAAATGTTACCCATTTACTTAAGCATTAAGAATGATGCTTGTTTACTTAAGCATTCAAATGTTACCTATTTACTTAAGCATTAAGAATATTGCCTGTTTACTTAAGGATTCAAATGTTACCTATTTACTTAAGCATTAAGAACGTTGCCTGTTTACGTAATGATTTAAATGTTACCTATTTACTTAGGCATTAAGAATGATGCTTGTTTACTTAAGCATTCAAATGTTACCTATTTACTTAAGCCTTAAGAATATTGCCTGTTTACTTAAGGATTCAAATGTTACATATCTACTTAAGCATTAAGAATGTTGTCTGTTTACTGAAGGATTCAAATGTTACCTATTTACTTAAGCATTAAGAATGATGCTTGTTTACTTAAGCATTCAAATGTTACCTGTTTACTTAAGCATTAAGAATGTTGCCTGTTTACTTAAGCATTCAAATGTTACATATATACTTAAGCATTAAGAATGTTGCCTGTTTATATAATGATTCAAATGTTACCTATTTACTTAAGCATTAAGAATGATGATTGTTTACTTAAGCATTCAAATGTTACCTATTTACTTAAGCATTAAGAATATTGCCAGTTTACTTAAGGATTCAAAGTTACATATCTACTTAAGCATTAAGAATGTTGTCTGTTTACTTAAGGATTCAAATGTTACATATCTACTTAAGCATTAAGAATGTTGCCTGTTTACTTAAGGATTCAAATGTTACCTATTTACTAAAGCATTAAGAAAGATGCTTGTTAACTTAGGCATTCAAATGATTCCTATTTACTTAAGCATTAAGAATGTTGCCTATTTACTTAAGCATTCAAATGTTACCTATTTACTTAAGGATTAAGAATGTTGCCAGTTAACTTAAGCATTCAAATGTTACCTATTTACTTAAAGATGAAATAGGGCGTGTCTTTTGAGTATATATTCGGAAATATATATATATAATATACAATCTGTTCAAATCTTACACTTATTGGTGTCCCGTTTTCTCACGGTAGCCAATTTTATCTCATAGCGCACACGCTTCGAGTTTCGCCCTTGTAAGTGTCAGCTGATCCTGTGACGTCATTGGTACCAAACGATTAGCGGTGTCGCATTGAGTTGTATATTATTGTCTATGTAGGATTACGTTTTATGGTACTTGTTAAAAATGCCGTGTGCTGTTGCTGGGTGAAAAAGTTTGCATAAAGAAGGACAAGATAATAACCTAAGTTTCTTTCGTTTCCCTAATCGAGATAATGATATATTAAGATTTGAAGTGTGGGTAGACCGTTACCGAAGAAAATCGCCCGACTCGTCGAGAAAGTTGGAACCTACGAAAGACGCGCGAGTTTGTAGAAAACATTTTGAGTTGACTTCATGGGAAGTCCATCCTTTGGTTTCATTATCTTAGAATTTGGAGAACAAAAGGCCATGCATAAAATCAACAGCGGTACCAACAATATTTGACTATAAATGAGAAGTGCATAACCCCGCCGTCTCCAAGCAAGTTGTATTCGCCTATTTGACCGGCGTTGAGGAGGAAATTCATACATGAAGTAAGATTGAAATTTATGTTCAATTATCTTAGTACCTCATCGGGTATACGTATGATAAATTGAAGAAAGGTGTATAGTCTTAGATCTTTATATACACCGTGAATGTTTAGCTGTTGAATTAGAAACATGCGTCTTTACGTGAATCAATGAAGAGTTGATGGCGCTAATAATATGTAGCCGTCTTTTTTTTTAAATATTGCTAAGAACGTTCAGCATATGAATTTAAATGAATCAGGTGAAATAAACACTGTGTCTTTGTTTCCAAATTTTAATTTTAATAATTTTAAATTATACACCCTCTTCTGCCAATAGCATTATAAATATATATTATCAACATATATAGGTCTATGGATTTGAAAAAAAATACAAAATGTTTCATGGATATAAAATACAAAATGTTTCATGAATATCTATTACAAGGCAGAAAATTAATAATATTACTAGCTTTTATATTAATTCAGTAATGTTTTATTGCAAAGCAACAACAATAACGCCTCTTAGCTCGTGAAATAAGTAAAACAAGTATAATAATAATATACTTTATATTATGGTAATTTGATATGTTTTGTCTGTTTTCGATCTGTATATCAGGAGTAAGTATACATGAGTAAGTATACTTACTGTCTATATCATGCTCATAATACATTTGGCTATATTATTTAAATCATAGTATGTTTTCTCTCTTTGTAAGCGACAAATTAGAGCTCGCATATCATGTGATATATCGGTCTTGTGCAATACTCGTCTGCCCTCGGCGATATTACACCGCTCAAGTAATTGCAATAAACAGGAAATATATCATAAAACTAGGTTTCCCTAAATGGTGCATGCGTGTGTGATATACCGACGTAGGTACCCTAATTAGGCTGTACTTCAATAGTGCACCGCAATATTTGATTAGTCTGTATTGATATTTGGGGACAGTGGAGACCAAAGAGCGTGTCATATTGCAAACACCGCTCCTAGAGTGTTTGGTGTTGATGGCGACTTATGGCAAATACATAATACTATAGAAATTATGGTGCCGAAATTATATGCTGTTTCATTTATTATTGTTTTTATTCATTTTTTATCAATTATGGATAATATCTAATAAATATATTTGTTCGATGTCTACTTATCGGCAAAAAAATCTGACGCTCGTATTTAGACCAGGTCCATTCATTCGGAATATACTACATTTCGCGGTTATTGTGTATGTACCAAGATATTGCAGTGTTGCGGGTGACTTACTGTCAGATTTCGATGAAAACAATGTTTATGTTTTTTTCGATTGTTGTTGCTGTAAGTGTATAAATACACTATTTTGTTAGATTAGTGAATAGTGTAATGAACCTCTGAACGTAACGAATGACATGAAACGATAGTCTTTACAAGCTCTCCATTTGCACCTGCACCGCGTTCGACTTCATCATCAGTTGATGAATCCGATGTATTTTCTTCCTCAGACACGTATTCTGGCTCAAAATCGTAAAGTTGCGCATTGTGTAACCGTCTTATCACGGGCATTTCCTCTGACTCAGTATCATGATCGCTTAATTCTCACATTTTCACTCAAGGTATACTGTTTTGCGTTCAGTCCCAATGTAAACAAAAATAGTTTGTTTCCAATGACGTCACTTCTGGTAATTCGCGCAAGAGTTTTTCCCCTTAGATTTTTTTCGATATTTTAGCAATGCCTGTTCGCCTGTTCGATTTTTATCTTTAAAAACATATTTTCACTGAACATACATCAATGGCATAGTAAAAATCGCATTTATAATGATATTTAATACTTAAAAATATATCAAAAACGGATTTGTTAATTTAAGACCAAGTTCTGCTTTAAGCATTAAGAATATTGCCTGTTTACTGAAGGATTCAAATGTCACCTATTTACTTCAGCATTAAGAATGTTGCCAGTTTACTTAAGCATTCAAATGTTACCTATTTTCTTAAGCATTCAAATGTTACCTATTTACTTAAGCATTCAAACGTTGCCTGTTTACTTAAGCATTCAAATGTTACCTATTTACTTAAGCATTCAAATGTTACCTATTTACTTAAGCATTCAACTGTTACCTATTTACTTAAGCATTCAAATGTTACCTATTTACTTAAGCATTCAACTGTTACCTATTTACTTAAGCATTCAACTGGTACCTATTTACTTAAGCATTCAACTGTTACCTATTTACTTAAGCTTTCAACTGTTACCTATTTACTTAAGCATTCAAATGTTACCTATTTACTTAAGCATTTAGAATGATGCCTGTTTACTTAAGCCCTATTTACTTAAGCGCCCCATGTGGTTCCGGGGCAAAGAATAGGGCCACTGCAAATCCCGTTGGATGGGTAAGCATAGGGGTAAAACCCCGCCCCAACTCCCCAACCACCCCACCTACACCCACCCACACTAAATTCATGTTCATTTTATCATTTTTTGTTCATGTTGGTGCGCCTTTAAAACCCAATTCAATTCAATTGTTCATGCTCATTAAAGGTCTTCATCATGACCCCTGCATTGTTTCAGGTGCCATCTCACTCAAATCACTAGAGCAGTGGCAGAAAAACATAAACGTGGCTCCAGCTTAAATGGAGTGTCTACAATAGAATTTGCAGCAACTCTGAGAAGGTTCTAATCCCATTCTCTATATTTTATCTTGATGTACATGGAGGATGACCTGGCATGTTCATTCCTGTTAGGCACCATATAACATTTCATGTGTTGGTGTGCCTTAAAACCCAATTCAGTTCAATTCATTGATTTACTTAAGCAGTAAGAATGTTGCCTGTTTACTTAAGCATGCAAATGTTACCTATTTACTCAAGCATTAAGAACGTTGCCTGTTTACGTAATGATTTAAATGTTACCTATTTACTTAGGCATTAAGAATGATGCTTGTTTACTTAAGCATTCAAATGTTACCTATTTACTTAAGCATTAAGAATATAGCCTGTTTACTTAAGGATTCAAATGTTACATATCTACTTAAGCATTAAGAATGTTGCCTATTTACTTAAGGATTCAAATGTTACGTATTTACTTAAGCATTAAGAATGTTGCCTATTTACTCAAGGATTCAAATGTTACATATCTATTTAAGCATTAAGAATGTTGCCTGTTTACTTAAGGATTCAAATGTTACATATCTACTTAAGCATTAAGAATGTTGCCTATTTACTTAAGGATTCAAATGTTACGTATTTACTTAAGCATTAAGAATGTTGCCTGTTTACTTAAGCATTCAAATGTTACTTATCTACTTAAGCATTACGAATGATGCTTGTTAACTTAGGCATTAAGAATGTTGCCTGTTTACTTAAGGATTCAAATGTTACATATCTACTTAAGCATTAAGAATGTTGCCTATTTACTTAAGGATTCAAATGTTACGTATTTACTTAAGCATTAAGAATGTTGCCTGTTTACTTAAGCATTCAAATGTTACTTATCTACTTAAGCATTAAGAATGATGCTTGTAAACTTAGGCATTAAGAATGTTGCCTGTTTACTTAAGGATTCAAATGTTACATATCTACTTAAGCATTACGAATTTTGCCTGATTACTTAAGGATTCAAATGTTACTTATCTACTTAAGCATTAAGAATGATGCTTGTTAACTAAGGCATTAAGAATGTTACCTATTTACTTAAGTATTAAGAATGTTGCCTGTTTACTTAAGGATTTAAATGTTAGATATCTACTTAAGCATTAAGAATGTTGCCTGTTTATTTAAGGATTCAAATGTTACGTATTTACTTAAGCATTAAGAATGTTGCCTGTTTACTTAAGCATTCAAATGTTACTTATCTACTTAAGCATTAAGAATGTAGCCTGTTTACTTAATGATTCAAATGTTACATATCTACTTAAGCATTAAGAATGTTGCCTGTTTACTTAAGGATTCAAATGTTACATATTTACTTAAGCATTAAGAATGTTGCCTGTTTACTTAAGCATTCAAATGTTACTTATCTACTTAAGCATTAAGAATGTTACCTATTTACTTAAGTATTAAGAATGTTGCATATTTACTTAAGCATTCAAATGTTACCTATTTACTTAAGCATTAAGAATATAGCCTGTTTACTTAAGGATTCAAATGTTACATATCTACTTAAGCATTAAGAATGTTGCCTGTTTACTTAAGGATTCAAATGTTACATATTTACTTAAGCATTAAGAATGTTGCCTGTTTACTTAAGGATTCAAATGTTACGTATTTACTTAAGCATTAATAATGTTGCCTGTTTACTTAAGCATTCAAATGTTACTTATCTACTTAAGCATTAAGAATGTTGCCTGTTTACTTAAGGATTCAAATGTTACCTATTTACTTAAGCATTAAGAATGATGCTTGTTTACTTAAGCATTCAAATGTTACCTATTTACTTAAGCATTAAGAATATTGCCTGTTTACTTAAGGATTCAAATGTTACCTATTTACTTAAGCATTAAGAACGTTGCCTGTTTACGTAATGATTTAAATGTTACCTATTTACTTAGGCATTAAGAATGATGCTTGTTTACTTAAGCATTCAAATGTTACCTATTTACTTAAGCCTTAAGAATATTGCCTGTTTACTTAAGGATTCAAATGTTACATATCTACTTAAGCATTAAGAATGTTGTCTGTTTACTGAAGGATTCAAATGTTACCTATTTACTTAAGCATTAAGAATGATGCTTGTTTACTTAAGCATTCAAATGTTACCTGTTTACTTAAGCATTCAAATGTTACATATATACTTAAGCATTAAGAATGTTGCCTGTTTATATAATGATTCAAATGTTACCTATTTACTTAAGCATTAAGAATGATGATTGTTTACTTAAGCATTCAAATGTTACCTATTTACTTAAGCATTAAGAATATTGCCAGTTTACTTAAGGATTCAAAGTTACATATCTACTTAAGCATTAAGAATGTTGTCTGTTTACTTAAGGATTCAAATGTTACATATCTACTTAAGCATAAAGAATGTTGCCTGTTTACTTAAGGATTCAAATGTTACCTATTTACTAAAGCATTAAGAAAGATGCTTGTTAACTTAGGCATTCAAATGATTCCTATTTACTTAAGCATTAAGAATGTTGCCTATTTACTTAAGCATTCAAATGTTACCTATTTACTTAAGGATTAAGAATGTTGCCAGTTAACTTAAGCATTCAAATGTTACCTATTTACTTAAAGATGAAATAGGGCGTGTCTTTTGAGTATATATTCGGAAATATATATATATAATATACAATCTGTTCAAATCTTACACTTATTGGTGTCCCGTTTTCTCACGGTAGCCAATTTTATCTCATAGCGCACACGCTTCGAGTTTCGCCCTTGTAAGTGTCAGCTGATCCTGTGACGTCATTGGTACCAAACGATTAGCGGTGTCGCATTGAGTTGTATATTATTGTCTATGTAGGATTACGTTTTATGGTACTTGTTAAAAATGCCGTGTGCTGTTGCTGGGTGAAAAAGTTTGCATAAAGAAGGACAAGATAATAACCTAAGTTTCTTTCGTTTCCCTAATCGAGATAATGATATATTAAGATTTGAAGTGTGGGTAGACCGTTACCGAAGAAAATCGCCCGACTCGTCGAGAAAGTTGGAACCTACGAAAGACGCGCGAGTTTGTAGAAAACATTTTGAGTTGACTTCATGGGAAGTCCACCCTTTGGTTTCATTATCTTAGAATTTGGAGAACAAAAGGCCATGCATAAAATCAACAGCGGTACCAACAATATTTGACTATAAATGAGAAGTGCATAACCCCGCCGTCTCCAAGCAAGTTGTATTCGCCTATTTGACCGGCGTTGAGGAGGAAATTCATACATGAAGTAAGATTGAAATTTATGTTCAATTATCTTAGTACCTCATCGGGTATACGTATGATAAATTGAAGAAAGGTGTATAGTCTTAGATCTTTATATACACCGTGAATGTTTAGCTGTTGAATTAGAAACATGCGTCTTTACGTGAATCAATGAAGAGTTGATGGCGCTAATAATATGTAGCCGTCTTTTTTTTAAAATATTGCTAAGAACGTTCAGCATATGAATTTAAATGAATCAGGTGAAATAAACACTGTGTCTTTGTTTCCAAATTTTAATTTTAATAATTTTAAATTATACACCCTCTTCTGCCAATAGCATTATAAATATATATTATCAACATATATAGGTCTATGGATTTGAAAAAAATTACAAAATGTTTCATGGATATAAAATACAAAATGTTTCATGAATATCTATTACAAGGCAGAAAATTAATAATATTACTAGCTTTTATATTAATTCAGTAATGTTTTATTGCAAAGCAACAACAATAACGCCTCTTAGCTCGTGAAATAAGTAAAACAAGTATAATAATAATATACTTTATATTATGGTAATTTGATATGTTTTGTCTGTTTTCGATCTGTATATCAGGAGTAAGTATACATGAGTAAGTATACTTACTGTCTATATCATGCTCATAATACATTTGGCTATATTATTTAAATCATAGTATGTTTTCTCTCTTTGTAAGCGACAAATTAGAGCTCGCATATCATGTGATATATCGGTCTTGTGCAATACTCGTCTGCCCTCGGCGATATTACACCGCTCAAGTAATTGCAATAAACAGGAAATATATCATAAAACTAGGTTTCCCTAAATGGTGCGTGCGTGTGTGATATACCGACGTAGGTACCCTAATTAGGCTGTACTTCAATAGTGCACCGCAATATTTGATTAGTCTGTATTGATATTTGGGGACAGTGGAGACCAAAGAGCGTGTCATATTGCAAACACCGCTCCTAGAGTGTTTGGTGTTGATGGCGACTTATGGCAAATACATAATACTATAGAAATTATGGTGCCGAAATTATATGCTGTTTCATTTATTATTGTTTTTATTCATTTTTTATCAATTATGGATAATATCTAATAAATATATTTGTTCGATGTCTACTTATCGGCAAAAAAATCTGACGCTCGTATTTAGACCAGGTCCATTCATTCGGAATATACTACATTTCGCGGTTATTGTGTATGTACCAAGATATTGCAGTGTTGCGGGTGACTTACTGTCAGATTTCGATGAAAACAATGTTTATGTTTTTTTCGATTGTTGTTGCTGTAAGTGTATAAATACACTATTTTGTTAGATTAGTGAATAGTGTAATGAACCTCTGAACGTAACGAATGACATGAAACGATAGTCTTTACAAGCTCTCCATTTGCACCTGCACCGCGTTCGACTTCATCATCAGTTGATGAATCCGATGTATTTTCTTCCTCAGACACGTATTCTGGCTCAAAATCGTAAAGTTGCGCATTGTGTAACCGTCTTATCACGGGCATTTCCTCTGACTCAGTATCATGATCGCTTAATTCTCACATTTTCACTCAAGGTATACTGTTTTGCGTTCAGTCCCAATGTAAACAAAAATAGTTTGTTTCCAATGACGTCACTTCTGGTAATTCGCGCAAGAGTTTTTCCCCTTAGATTTTTTTCGATATTTTAGCAATGCCTGTTCGCCTGTTCGATTTTTATCTTTAAAAACATATTTTCACTGAACATACATCAATGGCATAGTAAAAATCGCATTTATAATGATATTTAATACTTAAAAATATATCAAAAACGGATTTGTTAATTTAAGACCAAGTTCTGCTTTAAGCATTAAGAATATTGCCTGTTTACTGAAGGATTCAAATGTCACCTATTTACTTCAGCATTAAGAATGTTGCCAGTTTACTTAAGCATTCAAATGTTACCTATTTTCTTAAGCATTCAAATGTTACATATTTACTTAAGCATTCAAATGTTGCCTGTTTACTTAAGCATTCAAATGTTACCTATTTACTTAAGCATTCAAATGTTACCTATTTACTTAAGCATTCAACTGTTACCTATTTACTTAAGCATTCAAATGTTACCTATTTACTTAAGCATTCAACTGTTACCTATTTACTTAAGCATTCAACTGGTACCTATTTACTTAAGCATTCAACTGTTACCTATTTACTTAAGCTTTCAACTGTTACCTATTTACTTAAGCATTCAAATGTTACCTATTTACTTAAGCATTTAGAATGATGCCTGTTTACTTAAGCCCTATTTACTTAAGCGCCCCATGTGGTTCCGGGGCAAAGAATAGGGCCACTGCAAATCCCGTTGGATGGGTAAGCATAGGGGTAAAACCCCGCCCCAACTCCCCAACCACCCCACCTACACCCACCCACACTAAATTCATGTTCATTTTATCATTTTTTGTTCATGTTGGTGCGCCTTTAAAACCCAATTCAATTCAATTGTTCACGCTCATTAAAGGTCTTCATCATGACCCCTGCATTGTTTCAGGTGCCATCTCACTCAAATCACTAGAGCAGTGGCAGAAAAACATAAACGTGGCTCCAGCTTAAATGGAGTGTCTACAATAGAATTTGCAGCAACTCTGAGAAGGTTCTAATCCCATTCTCTATATTTTATCTTGATGTACATGGAGGATGACCTGGCATGTTCATTCCTGTTAGGCACCATATAACATTTCATGTGTTGGTGTGCCTTAAAACCCAATTCAGTTCAATTCATTGATTTACTTAAGCAGTAAGAATGTTGCCTGTTTACTTAAGCATGCAAATGTTACCTATTTACTCAAGCATTAAAATGTTGCATATTAACTTAACTTAACCATTAAAATGTTACCTATTTTCAGGAGCGTAGCTGTGTTTAAATCAGTGTGTAGGTACAAGGTCTAGTGGGGTCCAGGGGCAAATTTGCATAATCATGGTGGGTTTGATTCCAAAAGACCGCGAGCGAAAACTGTTCGACTGTTATTTTCTGAAAAGACCACGAGTAAAAATTGGTATGAACTGACCATATCTCTCCACCCCATACCCCACTCTGTTTTTATTGCATTTTTTGGCATTTTTACTTTTTTGATTTCTGGGGACTGTGTAGGCACGTGCCTACAGTGCCTATAGGCAGCTACATTACTGATTTACTTGAGAAATTAAAATGTTAGTCTATTTACTTCTTTGCTTGCTAATTGACTTTATGATATCCCTTCTCCATCGACCATTCAAACACAGATTTTTGCAATAATCAATTTCATGCCTTGTGAAGCAAGCCCAAGTGAAAATAATTATATTCACAACTGATGATTTTGAAATAAGATATTAAACTATTGTATAATCTTTGTTTATTTTCAGTGAGGACTTTTTAAAGTTAAAGTCCTCTAATAAACATGTTGTAAATACAGAGGGGTAGAAAAATCCCCCCAAATTCATGTTCATTTTATTATTTTGTGTTCATGTTCATTAAAGGTCTTCATCATGATCCCTGCATTGTTTTAGGTGCCATCTCGCTCACATCAAAAGAGCAGTGGCAGAAAAACAATAAACGTGGCTCCAGCGTAAATGGAGTTTCTGGGATATTTAAACAAGGCTCTTATGTACACCTGATACTTAAACCAGGCTCTTATGTACACATATATTTAAACAAGGCTCTTATGTTGACCTAGTATTTAAACAAGGCCCTTATGTACACCTGGTACATAAACCAGCCACTTATGAACATCTGGTATTTAAGCCAGGCTCTGATGTACACCTAGTAATTAAACCAAGCTCTTATGTTTGCCTGGTACTTAAACCAGCCACTTATGTACATCTGGTATTTAAGCCAGCATCTTATGTACACCTAGTAATTAAGCCAGGCTCTTATGTACACATGTATTTAAACAAGGCTCTTAAGTTCACCTGTTATTTAAACCAGGCTCTTATGTACACCTGGTAGGTAAACAAGGGTCTTATGTACATCTGGTATTACAGGCCACTACTTTGTATTCTATAAGTACTGGTATCTTGTTGCCAGTGTACTGGTGAGTGCAGGTATGCCACTACCAGGCTACTAGTTTTCATTCTATAAGCACTGTTATCCCGTTACCAGGCCACCATACTCTTAAGTAATGGTATCCCGTTGCCAGTCTACTGGTGAGTGCTGGTATGCCGCTACCAGGCCACTAGTATTCTTTCTATGAGTACTGGTAACATGTCACCAAGCCATTATTTTTCATTCTATCAGTACTGGTTGCCAGTCTACTAGTGAGTGCTGGTATGCCGCTACCAGGCCACTAGTTTTCATTCTGTAAGTACTTGTAACACATAACAGGCCATTAGTTTGTATTCTATAAGTACTGGTATCCCGTTGCCAGTCTACTGGTGAGTGCTGGTATGCCGCTACCAGGCCACTAGTTTGTATTCTATAAGTACTGGTATCCCGTTGCCAGTATACTGGTGAGTGCTGGTATGCCGCTACCAGGCCACTAGTTTTCATTCTGTAAGTACTGTTATCCTGTTACCAGGCTACTAGTTTCTATTCTGTAAGTACTGGTTCGACGTTGCCAGTCTAGGAGTGAGTGCTGATATGCCACAACCAGGCCACTAGTTTCTAATCTATGAGGACTGGTTTTTCGTTGCCAGGCCACCATTCTACAAGTACTGGTATCCCGTTGCCAGTCTACTAGTGATTCCTGGTATGCTGTTACCAGGCTACTAGTTTCTATTTTATAAGTACTGGTATCCCATTACAAGGCCAATAGTTTCAATTCTAAAAGTACTGGTATCCTGTTGCCAGTCTACTGGTGAGTGTTGGTATGCCACTACCAGACCACTAGTTTTGATTCTATAAGTACTGGTATCCCGTCACCATGGCCACTATTTTCCATTCTATAAGTACTGGTATCCCGTTGCCAGTTTACTAGTGAGTGCTGGTATGCCGCTATCAGGCCACTAGTTTTCATTCTGTAAGTAATGTTATCCTGTTACCAGGCCACTAGTTTCTATTCTATAAGTGCTAATTTGGCGTTGCCAGTCTACGAGTGAGTGCTGGTATGCTGCAAACAGGCCACTAGCTTCTAATCTATAAGTACTGGTATCCCGTTACCAGGCCACTATTATTTAAGTCCTTGTATTCCCTTGCTAGTCTACTAGCGGGTGCTACCAGGCCACTTGTTTTCATTATTAGCTCTACTGGCCAAGGGCCAGCAGAGCTTATGGGATGGTGTGTTGTCTGTCGTCCGTCGTCTGTCTGTCTGTCTGTCTGTCGTCTGTACCTTAACTTTTCTTCAAACGACTTCTCCTCAGAAACCGCTTGGTTAATTTTGACCAAACTTCACATGGATGATCCTTAGATGGATGCTTTTTAGATTTGTTAAAATTAGGTCAGCGCTACATCCAAGATGGCTGCCATTACCATATATGATCGAAACCTTAAAAAATCTTCTTCTCCAGAACCGCTGGACAGATTTCAACAGTTTTTCTTTTAAAATGATCGCTAACGCCTAGACTATCAAGTTTGTTCAAATAAAGTCCCCGGGGTCAAAAATGGCCGTGCCCCGGGGGTCCAAAGTTTGTATATTGAGGTTTTGCATGTTTTTAGCTCTACTGGCCAAGGGCCAGCAGAGCTTATGGGATGGTGTGTTGTCCGTCTTCCGTCGTCCGTCGTCCGTCCGTCGTCCGTCCGTCCGTTAACTTTTCTTCAAACGACTTCTCCTCAGAAACTGCTTGGCTAATTTTGACCAAACTTCACATGGATGTTCCTTAGATGAATGCTTTTTAGATTTGTTAAAATTAGGTCAGCGCTACATCCAAGATGGCTGCCATTACCATATATGGTCGAAACCTTAAAAAATCTTCTCCAGAACCGCTGGACAGATTTCAACAGTTTTTCTTTTAAAATGATCGCCAACGCCTAGACTATCAAGATTGTTCAAATAAAGTCCCCGGGGTCAAAAATGGCCGTGCCTCGGGGGTCCAAAGTTTGTATATTGAGGTTTTGCATGTTTTTCATATAGACATATAGGAAAAAACTTTAAAAAATCTTCTTCTCTGAAACCACAAGGCACAGAGCTCTCATTTATTACATGTAGCATCAGCCTATGGTCCTCTACTAAGTTTGTTCAAATGGTGACCCTGGGGTCAAATTTGTCCCCGCCCCGGGGGTCACAGTTTTACATAGACTTATATAGGATTTTTAAAAAAAAAATCTTCTTCTCTGAAACTACAACAGCCAGAGGTGTGATATTTTGCATTTACTATAGGCTTATGGTCCTTTACCAAGTTTGTTCAAATGGTGACCCTCGGGTCACATTTGGCCCCGCCTCAAGGGTCACATGTTTTACATAGACATGTATAGGGAAAAACTTAAAAAATCTTCTTCTCTGAAACTGCAAGAGCCAGAGGTTTAATATTTTGCATTTGCTATAAGCTTGTGGTCCTCTAACAAGTTTGTTCAAATGGTGACCCAGGGGTCACATTTGGCCCCACCCTGGGGGTCACAGTTTTACATAGGCTTGTATAGGGAAAACTGAAAAAATTCTTCTTCTCTGGAACCACATGGCACAGAGCTCTCATTTATTACATGTAGCATCAGCTTAAGGTCCTCTACTAAGTTTGTTCAAATGATGACCCTAGGGTCAAATTTGTCCCTGCCCCGAGGGTCACACTTTTTTCATAGACTTATATACGATTTTTAGCTCTACTGGCCAAGGGCCAGCAGAGCTTATGGGATGGTGTGTTGTCCGTCTTCCGTCGTCCGTCGTCCGTCCGTCGTCCGTCCGTCTGTTAACTTTTCTTCAAACGACTTCTCCTCAGAAACCGCTTGGCTAATTTTGACCAAACTTCACAAAGATGATCCTTAGATGAATGCTTTTTAGATTTGTTAAAATTAGGTCAACGCTACATCCAAGATGGCTGCCATTACCATATATGGTCGAAACCTTAAAAAATCTTCTTCTCCAGAACCGCCGGACAGATTTCAACAGTTTTTCTTTTAAAATGATCGCCAACGGCTAGACTATCAAGATTGTTCAAATAAAGTCCCCGGGGTCAAAAATGGCCGTGCCCCGGGGGTCCAAAGTTTGTATATTGAGGTTTTGCATGTTTTTCATACAGACATATAGGAAAAAACTTTAAAAAATCTTCTTCTCTGGAACCACATGGCACAGAGCGCTCATGTATTACATGTAGCATCAGCTTATGGTCCCCTACTAAGTTTGTTCAAATGGTGACCCTGGGGTCAAATTGTCCCCGTTCCGGGGGTCACAGTTTTACATAGACTTATATAGGATTTTTTTTTTTAAATCTTCTTCTCGGAAACTACAACAGCCAGAGGTTTGATATTTTGCATTTACTATAAGCTTATGGTCCTTTACCAAGTTTGTTCAAATGGTGACCTTAGGGTCACATTTGGCCCCGCCCCAAGGGTCACATGTTTTACATAGACATGTATAGGGAATTCTTCAAACGACTTCTCGTCAGAAACCACTTGGCTAATTTTGACCAAACTTCAAATGGATGATCCTTAGATGAATGCTTTTTAGATTTGTTAAAATTAGGTCAGCGCTACATCCAAGATGGCTGCTATTACCATATATGGTCGAAACCTTAAAAAATCTTCTTCTCCAGAACCGCTAGACAGATTTCAACAGTTTTTCTTTTAAAATGATCGTCAACGCCTAGACTATCAAGTTTGTTCAAATAAAGTCCCCGGGGTCAAAAATGGCCGTGCCTCGGGGGTCCAAAGTTTGTATATTGAGGTTTTGCATGTTTTTCATATAGACATATAGGAAAAAAGTTTAAAAAATCTTCTTCTCTGAAACCACAAGGCACAGAGCTCTCATGTATTACATGTAGCATCAGCTTATGGTCCTCTACTAAGTTTGTTCAAATGGTGACCCTGGGGTCAAATGTTTCCCCGCCCCGAGGGTCACAGTTTTACATAGACTTATATAGGATTTTTTTTAAAAAAATCTTCTTCTCGGAAACTACAAGAGCCAGAGGTTTGATATTTTACAATTATTATAAGCTTATGGTCCTTTACCAAGTTTGTTCAAATGGTGACCCTGGGGTCACATTTGGTCACGCCCCAAGGGTCACATGTTTTACATAGACATGTATAGGGAAAAACTTAAAATCTTCTCTGAAACTGCAAGAGCCAGAGGTTTAATATTTTGCTGTTGCTATAAGCTTATGGTCATTTACCAATTTTGTTCAAATGCTGACCCTGGGGTCACATCTGGCCCCGCCCCGGGGGTCACAGTTTTACATCAATGCTTGTTTTAAATTTTTTAATTTCTTTATTTTTTATTTTTTTATTTTCTTTTTTTTTTTCTTTTCTTTTTTTTTCATATTTTTTTTTTAATTTTTTTTATTTTATATATATATATATATATATATATTATTTTTTTTTTAATTTTTTTTTTATATTTTTATTATCTCTACTGGCCAACTTGGAAAACCAGCCAGATCGGACCAGTAATCACAGAGTTACTGCTCTTGATATAGTTAAAAATGCTATAGTTTGCCTCTTTAAGACGATAGTCACTCGCTTCATTGATGTCATAAGAGCCATATTAGCCAGTAGAGCATCCACAGGCCCTCTTGGGCCTCTTGTTCATATAGACATATGGGAAAAAACTTTAAAAAATCTTCTTCTCTGAAACCACAAGGCACAGAGCTCTCATGTATTACATGTAGCATCAGCTTATGGTCCTCTACTAAGATTGTTCAAATGGTGACCCTGGGGTCAAATTTGTCCCCGCCCCGGGGATCACAGTTTTACATAGACTTATATAGGATTTTATTTTTTAAATCTTCTTCTCGGAAACTACAAGAGCCAGAGCTTTGATATTTTACATTTATTATAAGCTTATGGTCCTTTACCAAGTTTTTTTAAAAAATCTTCTTCTCAGAAACTTCAACAGCCAGAGGTTTCATATTTTGCATTTACTATAAGCTTATGGTCCTTTACCAATTTTGTTCAAATGGTGACCCTCGGGTCACATTTAGCCCCGCCCCAAGGGTCACGTTTTACATAGACATGTATAGGGAAAAACTTGAAAAATCTTCTTCTCTGAAACTGCAAGAGCCAGAGGTTTAATATTTTGCATTTGCTATAAGCTTGTGGTCCTCTACCAAGTTTGTTGAAAAGGTGACCCAGGGGTCACATTTGGCCCCACCCAGGGGTCACAGTTTTGTCAATGAAAGCTCGGTCTAGTTCGAAAACCAGCCAGATCGGACCAGTAACAGCGGAGTTATGACCCTTGATTTTGTTAAAATGCTAATATTTGCCTCCTCATACGACAGGGCCTTCATTTTGCCAAACGTTACCAGATTTTCTGACTTTCTTTTTTATATATATATATTTTTTTTTTTTTTTTTTTTTTTTTTTTTTTATTTAATTATTTACTTTTTATTTAATTTTTTTATTTTTGATATATATATTTTATTTTTATTTCCATTTTCTTTTTTTTTACCTTTTTTTTCAATTTTTATTTTTTATTTTTTTATATTTTTTTTATTTATTTTTTTTATTACCCCTACTGGCCAAGGGCCAACAGAGCTTATGCGATGGCGAGTTGTCCGTCGTCCGTCGTCTGTCTGTCGTCCGTTAACTTTTTCCTCGTAAACATCTCAGAAACCACTGGTCCAATTTAATTGAAACTTCACAGGAAGCATCCTTGGGTCGGGAAAGCAAAGTTGTTCAAATTTTGGCATTGTGCCAAGGGATTTGGTTTCCATGGCAACCATGTTGAAAAACCTTAAAAACTCTTCTTCTCTGAAACCGCTGGTCTGATTTTGAAAATTCTTTCACAGAAATGTTCCTTTAGGGATTGCCTTTCATAGTTGTTCAAATTATTTGGATGGGTCAAAAAACATGGCCATATAAAAAGTTCAAAAATTCTTCTTTTCTGAAACTGCTGGTTGGATTTCAAAATAATTTCACACAAATGTTCCTTAGGTGACTCTCTACCAAGATTGTTCAAATTATTTGGATTCGTCAAAAAACATGGCTGCCAATGGGCATGGTCACTTTTCCCTATATGTATTTAGAGAAAACTTTGAAATTGTTTTTGTTCAAAAGTATGTGCCAGATTTTAAAAGTCGTTTTGCAGAATTGATAATAGAGTGAACGTCCAAGCCAAGGTTCAAACCATGTTGATTTGTTGAAAAACATGGCCGCCAGGGGCGGGGCAAGATTTCCTGATATGTAGCCCATAGTATAAATTTTGAAAATCTGTTTGTTAGAAAGTAATTGTCTGATTTAAAAATTATTTGACAGAAATGATCTTTGGCTTGATCAACTTTGGCTATGAGTATGAAATTCACACGGTTCGTTATTTATTATTTTCATCGGCATTGGCATGTTTTATGAATTGAATCTATTTGATATAATACTTTGTTTGTTGTTTGTCTTCAATCGCGTCTTGTCCCTAAATCGTTTATGCTGCTGTTGCTCTGGCTTCTGCAAATTCCACCATAAGAAAAACAACATCATATCGTAATTATTTTTTTTTAATTTGTTGACATATATTAAACATAATATTTATATT
Source organism: Cyrtodaria siliqua (assembly GCA_037043455.1). Classification (NCBI taxonomy): domain Eukaryota; kingdom Metazoa; phylum Mollusca; class Bivalvia; order Adapedonta; family Hiatellidae; genus Cyrtodaria; species Cyrtodaria siliqua. The sequence goes on along the minus strand of JAWPHD010007509.1, from coordinate 21,438 downwards.
GAGCTTTATTTCATGATCACAAAACCGAAAAACAAATAAAAAAATCTCTTTCCACTAAAAAGTTATGATTTTTGAAAAAATATATGCCTAAAGTAATTCTAATCTGAATGTAAAACTAGAAATAAATTAACCCTTTTTTATTAAAGAGAAATTAAAAGCGGAAAGGAATAAAAAAACAAATTTGTGTTTTTTGTTAGCGTCTAATATTCAAAATGACCGCCACGACGACCTAAAGTTTACATAGTGTTATATAGGAAAAGGCTAAAATTGACATCTTCTTTGAAACTTCTTGAAGGATTTTGTTGAAACTTTATCACAATGATCTTTGGGATAGTGCGCCTCAGATTTGTGTTTTTCGCAGCCGCCAGTTGTCCAACATGGCCACCATGACTTGTGGCGGCCAGTTTTCCAAGATGGCCAACATGTCTAAAACTAGATAAATATTAAGGAAACCACATCTACACACATAATTATTAGATTTGTGATGAATTGCATTATATTCACAGATTGAGAGGTTATGTTGACTAAAAAAGCAAGAAACACAAAAAATTCAAGGCAACTGTTAATAATATTTTACCATGTATTTTATGTAAATGCTTGATACAAACTTTAAGATTAAGGTGTGTCCCTTTAGAAATGAATGTAAAAACTACAAGATTTATAAACAGAACATAAACTGCAATACGAAACCAGTAAGTATACTAACTCCCTGACGAAACGTACAATGGCCCGGGTAGGGAACGTCCAATTGCGCCTATTTACCCGAGTACGAACCGTCAAAGGTACGATACGTGCATAAGTCGGCTTTTATCCCCAACCCATTTTTAAAAACAGGACGCCATATTGTAAGTATGCGGAGATATAAACATTTGCCAGAGAAAAGTGCATTTACGTACATTTCACGATGGTTTTCGTTGGTTGGAACGTGCGTGAATATAATTAAACGTTCCTTTTATTAAATTATATTATTCGTTCTGATTAATTATTGCGTGTAAGTTATAATAGCCGATACAAACGTATCGTATATTCGCGAAAATTTCGGAATTTCGCTAACGCCACAATTTTACATTCATTACTGCGTCTTCCCACCATATTAACACTACAGTTTGCATTGAAAATTGTAATGATTATATGTTATTAAATGTTCATGAATGAAATTGTCTTTGTTACATTTTGGTCTGAATTTATGATAAAAAATAAACCTTCCCCATCCACTATGCTCGCCTGGCTATTAGAACTGAAGTGTTTATAACAGGTTTTGATTTTCTACGATTTTTCACTGCTGTTACGCCATGATGCCATTCATAATTTTTCATTGCAGAGATGTTGAGATTTTATCTTATTTTCAGTAGGTGATAAAATGTGTGTTACTCGGTTTTTATCCTTAGGTTCTATAGTAAAATAAAAATCTTTAGCAGAGTAAAAAGACGATAAGTTTTAAGATTTTAATTTTGAAAGATACATATATTGAATCAATTTGCATGAAGGTGCATGAACTATGCAGGCTTTTAAAAGAATCACACTGTAGATACCTTTATTTTAGCACTAAACTTAGTTGAACAACAAGGATAAAGACCGAGTTTATCACCTACCAAAATGTCTGTGTATGTTTTATTTCTGGTCACTGATTGGTCAGATTTTTTTGATGATGCTCTATCAAAATTATGAATTGTTCTACATCCATGGCAAATGTGTTCGAGGTAACTTCAAAAAAATAATCTTTACATTGACATGGGGGCGCTTCTCAGCTAAATGGAAAGTATAACATCCGTCACTTTCTGGACAAATATTTTATTCTGTATTGGAATAAAGCTTTTAATTTCTGAGTGTTTAGTTATAATATACGGCAAGGACATAGCAGAGATAACTTCAAGATTGACGCTTTCTGGAAATTGTGTAGTTGGAATTATGTGTGTTCATGATCTTCATGGTAAATGAATAAAGTCACTAGTTTGTTATCATGTGTCATTATTTTCACCCTCTTGCATTAAAACAGTTAAGTTCATTTTACCAATGAAATAAATTTACATACTGGTAAGATTAACTAAAGGGAATCGGGACGATTTAATTATTACTTTCTGCAGATTTTAAACGAAAGAATTGACAGGCAGTATGTGGATATTTTATTGTTATTCAAATAAAGAAAGCGACATATTATCTAACAACACATTTAATATTATGGTCTGCAACCTGTCCTCGTACACTGTCACAGGCAACAGTCATTAAGATTTATTCCCTTCCACGCAGACATTCGTCGGGGAGTGGGCAAAAAAAATAAGCGCGGAGAATTAACTTCTACAACAACAACAATATTTTGCTGAACTTCTCTTCAGTATTTTGTCTCCATTGGACCAATAATAGACGCCAGAACTAATTAATAGCGGTTGGGAACTACGCTTGTTGTTCAGCCATACCCGTTCTGATTCCGCTTGCAGTCGCTGACGCAGACTTTCCGAACAGCGACCTGATACCTGTTTGTTTACACGACATGTTTACGGTGTCGATATAAAAAACAACAGTCTGACTGGTTAGCGATATAGTGTATCACACTCCAATTGATTTTAGCGTGAATTGAATCACAGTCTATATGACGCGTGGGTTACCTGGTAATAAACAAACACCTGTCAATCTGGGTCCTGCAAGTATTGCAATATTGTGTTTGAACGATAGTTTAACTTAATTTTTATAGTGCAAAAAGTCACTTGCCCTGTCGGACGACCAGACGCCAAATGTTACTCGTCCGCAGGCAGCTTGCACTCGCCAATACTTTTATAATACTAGTAACTCAGGAGTGACCTACTGTCACCTTTATACGACCTCGACTAAAATTTGCTGTTTAGCTCCGACACAAATCCTGTGAATGGCTTCCATCTGGTTGCTTCGTCTAATCTCCTGCATATATTGTGCTATATTGTTTCATTTCTAAACACAAATGAAGTAATAACTCTGAATTTAGAAGCTCAAGTTTATTATTTACTATGTTCAAGTCACGGAAGGTGAAGTAATGGAGAGTGACTCGCGACATGACTTCAGCAGTCTCCGCGAAACTCGCCTGACCTACCTGACAGGTGAAAGATGGGGGTGACCTCGTGTTGTGCATGTGCACACGTTACATCGTGCACACACCTTATGGAAAATAAAACCAAATAATTTTACTTCCTAAATCAGTTGTTTGCATGGTGATAAAATATTCATGTAAGAATAAGATATCGTCCAATTATTGTGGTGTTGCGTTCGTTAGCTCTTTGGGATAGTATACATGGTTTATAGTCTGTACTACATGCTCAGTGATGGATTGCCGTGTCGGGTCCCATGTTCAATGCCTGGACAGTTAGGAGATTCATTCCTGGGGATGACCAGTCTTCTTGGATGGGCTGTTAAATGGAAGTTTCGTGTATCGGAAGTACCAGTGCTCAAAGAAAATTATTTTAAGAGACAGGCCCAGGGCTTGTTGCTTCTGAAAATGGACAGGCCCCGATTTGAAATGGACATGCCCTGATTTGAAATGGACAGGCCCTGATTTAAAATGGAAAGGTCCAATATTTTTTTCTTATTGGAAATGTGTCTTTATTCACTTTTATAGCACACATTAATTTTGTTACATATGTATTAATCAAGCTCAGAACCTCCTCTGACTATATTTTTCTTTTTGCTACCATTTTATGCTCCCTGGTCAGCCTTATTTACCATTTCGTTTAAAATATGTTAGAATAGAATATTACATAGTAATTTATAACCAATGCAAAGTAGAGTACTAGCACTTTTGCCAAACGATACCAATCAGAGCCGACTTGGTGAAACAGGAGCTAAACTTGGAGCCAAATTTTTAATCAGGTTTTATGAGACTATCAGAGCCTCCTCTGGCTATATTTTTTCTCTTTGTCACCACTTTCTCCAGGTAAAGAATTAGGAGCCTAGACTAGAATTCATTTAAAAGTAGGATTCCAGGAACTCCCTACACCTTAAATAATGAATAGAAGTATACTTTATATCTGTATTTATACATATACAGTATATATATTTTTCTTTCCACCAACATGTATTTGTAAAGGTCAGTTTTTCTTATTTGATTATGTAAAAAAAAAAAAAAAATTATATATCCGAAATTATGTGCCATCCGAACTACTATGACACCGCACTTTTACGGCCCGAACATTTCACAAACATTCAATCGAAATACCATCAATAACGATTTTTTTTCATGCATTAGTGTGTTTTTAATGACAAAAACGGTATTTCTAATCACAAAAGAAAGAAAACACAACCCTAATAGCAGAATAATGAGTTTTATGTCAACAACTGTCGACCTCAAAGTTGTGACAAACTGCCGACACGAAGCCAGGCAAAATATTCAAACTTCTTATTGTTTCAATGTGTGTATAACACATTTTAATTACTTTATTGCAAGTGTTTTCACAGTTCACAATACACATGGGAGTATTTTGTCTGGAGGAACTTGAGCTTGAGATCCAGTAAAACGTGATTTTTTTGTTTTTTTTTAAGACAGGCCCGACGGGCTCCTCGTCTGCAAAATGAGACAGGCCCGGAATGGATTTCGAGGAGCCCCGGGTGTGGGGCTATCCTATTTCTTGAGCACTGAGTACACAAGGCACATTAAAGAACCAGGAGGCTTCTTTGGTAAGAGGAGGGTGTTGGTCTGTTCTGACTATCTTCCTCTCGGCTTAAACATATAATATAAATCTGTTCAAAAACACATGGTTAATGCATGTCATTAATACAGACAATATATTGTATTAAATTATGAACAATTCATAGACGATGTCAAGTGTAACAACAGTCACTTTTTTGAAAGTGTCAAATTGTCAAACATAACTTCCACACTCTTTAGGGTAACCAGTTTCATCAAATAAGCTGAATTTTATCCTGGTAACAATGTGATTAATAAATAATTGTTGCAGGTTTGTGGTAGTTGAGTTACTAGTATTATAAAAGTATTGATAACATGTCTAAAACAGAAAAAAGTGAATATGAAAAGCAGTAATGTCCATCACTAGATTCTGAGACTAGGGGAACTATCTCTGTATTGCAGTTTCTTTCGGCTGAAAGGATGTGTGAAATACTCCCAAATCAGATTTTACTTGCACAAATTATAGAAAGGGTCAAGCACAACTATGGGGGAAAAATTGTCGACATAACTCCCATCACTTTAGTGGGCTATATTATTAAAAAATGATCCAAAATTGAGACCTTGGAAATTGGAGTGTGATGGGAGTTATTCTTTCCATTTAGCTGAGAAGCGTCCAAGGGTACCAAGTTTGACATTGGCGTCATCAAGGCCATCATAATGCAATTTGACATTTTGTGCCACGTGGCACCTCTTGTGTTTCTATTTTCAGTTAACTAACAATGCCTAGAAGGAAGAATTGGAGACGGTCGCAGGCGAGGAAGGAAGTTATTGAGAGGTGTGAATGAGATGGGGAACAATTGGAAGAGGTAAGTAAGGCTGTCACTGAACCATCAGATGGGGGACTAGCCCACCCTTACCCTTCATCTTTGGCTGTACTAGATGAAGGGCCATCTGTGTCGCTGAAAATGGGCGTCATTGAACTCTCAGATGGTGGCTTTGCCCAGCCCATGTATCCATCTGTGCCTGATACTGTTATTGATACTGTGACTGGAACTTTGATTGGGACTGAAACTATGAGTGATACTGAGATTGATATTACAACTGTGTTGGATATGCATTCTGAAACTGTGACTGAAAAGTCTGATGAAGTACACACTGATCCTTCAGAGAAGTTCCTTTATACTGCTACACTCGTCAACAAACCAGCAAAGAGATTGCCAAAAAATTCTACAACTGTGGAGGAGTATGTGCCTGAACCTGTGGTTGAATCTTTTACAGAAAATGTGCCTTCGTCTTATCCGACAGAACATAAATTAAACCAGCAGTCATGCAGTCAGAATGAAAGAAACAATTTACCATTTGGAGCTAAAGTAATGCATTATGGCTCTTTCCATCAAGGTGATGATCGTTTTTGTGAAATTTCACGGGGTAGTCAGTGTGTTGCAAATGCACTCTCTGCAATCTTGTTTTCACGTTATTCAGAAGTCAATAATTCCATAGAATTGGACACTATCCTTTCATTTGGTGATTGTCTTTATAGAAAAATTGTTCAAAATTTAATTGCTAATGACAAATTTAGAAGCCATCTTTTGTGCTTTGATGACTTGCCAGAGACGGTAGAATTTCACTCCGAAGAGATAACAGTCTAGAAAGGAAACATTGTCATTGGAAGTCTCATAGGTTGCATTAATAGTGTAAGTTTACCTACGCTGCATGTTGCTATTCAGACTGTGTTAAATGAGAATTCCTGCAGTTTGGTAATTGTTGGTGCAGTATGTTCAGCTGTCTTCTATAACAACGGACTTTTCTACTTCTTTGATTCACATTCCCATGGACAAAATGCTCTGTCTGCTCCAGATGGCTCCTCTATATTAATAGGTTTTGAAATTACTGATGATTTGGTAACTTATATGTATGCCTTTTATTCTAGTCTGAATATTGATTTCTCTTCACAGTTTGATGTTATACCAATTGATCTGAAAAAGTCATCATTTGCTTACGACTTTATGATGCCAACTATATCTGCAGATCAAACAAATCTCTTAGATAATTACTTCCAAGACCAAGAAACTAAGGACTTGAGAAAACATGCTTCTGATATTGACAGGCATTCAAGCAAAGACAAAAGCTCTTACATGAAAACCTACATGAGAAAACGAAGACAAGATCCTTTAATTAGAGCAAAAGAAAAAAATCTCGAGCTACAAAGTAAACGTAAAGCCAGGCAAGATTGTACTGTAAAGTCGTCAGAAAAAATGAAGAGACAGAAACTACGTCAAGATCCTTTAATAAGAGCAAAAGAAAAGAATCGAGACCTAGACAGTAGACGGAAAGTCAGACAAGATCCTATTGTTAAGTCAGCAGAAAAAACGAAGAGATGGAAAGTCAGACAAGATCCTTTAATAAGAGCAAAAGAAAAGAATCGAGACCTAGACAGTAGACGGAAAGTCAGACAAGATCCTATTGTTAAGTCAGCAGAAAAAACGAAGAGACAGAAAGTACGTCAAGATCCTTTAATAAGAGCAAAAGAAAAGAATCGAGACCTAGAGAGTAGACGGAAAGTCAGACAAGATCCTTTAATAAGAGCAAAAGAAAAGAATCGAGACCTAGAGAGTAGACGGAAAGTCAGACAAGATCCTTTAATAAGAGCAAAAGAAAAGAATGAAGACCTAGACAGTAGACAGAAAGTCAGACAAGATCCTTTAATAAGAGCAAAAAAAGAAATCGAGACCTAGACAGTAGACAGAAAGTCAGACAAGATCCTTTAATAAGAGCAAAAGAAAGAAATCGAGACCTAGACAGTAGACAGAAAGTCAGACAAGATCCTTTAATAAGAGCAAAAGAAAAGAATCGAGACCTAGACAGTAGACAGAAAGTCAGACAAGATCCTTTAATAAGAGCAAAAGAAAAGAATCGAGACCTAGACAGAAGACAGAAAGTCAGACAAGATCCTTTAATAAGAGCAAAAGAAAAGAATCGAGAACTAGACAGAAGACAGAAAGTCAGACAAGATCCTTTAATAAGAGCAAAAGAAAAGATTCGAGACCTAGACAGTAGACGGAAAGTCAGACAAGATCCTATTGTTAAGTCCGCAGAAAAAATGAAGAGACGAATATTGCGTGAAGATCCTGTAATAAGACATCATGAAGATAAACTTGAACTGAAATCGAAACAAAAGAAACGAAATAATGCATACTATAAAGCTATTGAAAGTGAGAAAAAACGTCTGTCTAGGTCTTTTATATCTGTTAGGATACAGGAAAAATCCAGAGAGAATCTGTCTTTACGAGAAAAGCGAAAAAAAGCAGATTTTCAAGCCAAGGAAAAGAACTTGCGAGAAGCAAGAAAATATGGTTCTGAACTAAATGAATGTATTTCGAAATTTAAACGAACAATTTCAACTGGACCTGTTTATGTCTGCACCTTTTGTCACCAAACTTGGTTTAAACATTCTGTAGAGTCTGCAAGCACAGTCGCTTACATTCTTGATCCATCATTGGTAAAGCAGCATTTCACGAAATACTTATCTGTGGATAATAAAGAGTGGATATGTAAAACTTGTTCTAATAGCTTAAAGAAAAATAAAACCCCAAGTCTTTCAGTTGCCAACAAAAACACGTTTCCAATTAAGCCTAAAGAACTTGAGTTACATCAGTTAGAAGAGAGGCTTGTTGCATTAAGAATTCCATTCATGCAAATAAGAGAACTTCCTAGAGGTGGGCAGCTATCTGTGAAAGGAAATGTTGTTAATGTGCCAGTTGATATCCAGCCTGTCATTGAAAGTTTACCTAGGGCTTTTGATACACAAGTAACAGTGCCAGTGAGGCTAAAAAGAAACTTTCATACAAAAAGTGTGACTTTACTGAAAACGTACGTCCATTGCAAGTTATCAGTGCTCTTCATTGGTTGATGAACCATAGTGACTTGTACAAAAATTCTGGTATCCATATTGATGAAAACTGGTTGCAAAACACAACTGAAAATTGCTCAGAAACAGTGCAAGAGTTTTTTGGAAGAACTAATATGGGCGAATTCCCTCCTACAGATGATGTTACTGAAAAAACAGGAAACATAACGAGCAAAAACGAAAATGACTATGAATCTGATCATTTTAGTGAAATTGATGAAAATGAAAAAGTTGTTGGTAATAGTGATACAATTATTGACTCGGCTGATCCAACGACTGACACTATTTACACATTTGCACCTGGCGAAGGACAAATACCCATAAGTTTATATCAGGATACCAATGCTGAGTATTTATCATTTCCATCAATATTTTGTGGTCAAAAGAGACCTGAAAATGAAGACAGATCTGTTCCTGTTCATTATAGTGACATATGCAAAATGGAACTCCGTCATGTTGACAGAAGGGTGGCATCAAATGTTCCAAATGTTTTCTTCAAAATGAAAAAACTGCAACTAAAACAAGTTTCAGACAAAGTGCATCTAGCTTTAAGAAGATGTAAAACAGAAGGCAAAAAACTTACGATATCCCAGGTTTTAAGCCCAGAATGTCGGGAAAACTTAGTAAATCTTGATGAAGGCTTTTATATTTCGAACTTTGAGGAGTTCGCCACCATACTTGGAAGCTCGGAAGAAAGATGTTTTTGCTATGATACGCCAATTAGGTTTGCCTACATGGTTTACTTCGTTGTCCTCTGCAGATACACGATGGGTTGATTTGCTGAAGATTTTAGCAAAACTTAATAGCGGTAAAACTCATAATGATGACGATGTTGCGAAAATGACATGGGCTGACAAAACCAAGCTCGTTCAAACTGATCCAGTGACATGTGTTAGATACTTTGACCACCGTGTACAGGAGTTCATAGGAACTGTACTTAAAAGCAATCATGAACCTTTGGGAAAAGTCAAAGATTACTTTTACCGTGTTATAAAAACATTGATGACCCACTTGTTGACTTTCAAGTACACAAACATTCACGATCATGCAGAAAAAAGGAAAAAGCAGTTTGTAGATTTGGATTTCCAATTCCACCAATGAAAAAAACAGTTATTCTGGAACCACTTATTGCAGATCAAGCTGACACCAAAATGTACAAAGAACTGTTTGTTTCAATCCAACAAAAGTTAAATGAGATAAAAGAATGTGATTTATCGTTTGAGCAATTCTTAAAACAACTGAACACAGATGACGAAGATTATCTTAAAGCTGTTCAAAGCTCATTAGATGGACCCAAAGTGTTTTTGAAAAGGAATGTTGCTGAGGTGAGAATAAATGCCTACATGAAACCCATTCTGAGAGCTTGGGGAGCCAATCATGATCTTCAGTTTGTTTTGGATCCATGTGGATGTGCTGTATACATAGTATCATACATCAGTAAAGCCCAAAGAGGAATGAGCATCCTTATGAATGAAGCATGTAAAGAAGCAAGAAAAGGAAATATGGATTTAAAGAAGCAAGTAAGACATATTGGTAACAAATTTTTGAATAGTGTTGAAATTAGTGCACAGGAAGCATGCTACCTTGTTTTACAACTTCCAATGACCAAAGCTACAAGAGATGTAGTATTCATAAACACTTCACCACCCGACAAACGTACATTCCTTTTGAAATCAAGGGAAGCATTGGAAAAAATGGCTGAAACTTCAACAGAAATCGAGTCAGACAATATAATTAAAAGGTATTCAAAAAGGCCAAAGCAACTTGAACATTGGTGTCTTGCTGATTGTGTATCGCACCTTGAAATCATATATCCAGCATCTGATGACATGTTTCATGAAGAAAATGAGCATAATGATGATGAAAGAAATGAGCCTGAAGAAATTCATCCAGACATGTTAGTTGAGGAAGGAATACAAATCACGTTGAAAAGTGGCATCAGAATTAAATCCAGAAAAAAACCCTAAAGTATTACGTTATGTTCGTTATTCACTAAAAGTGGATCCAGAAAACTATTACAGAGAAAAACTGTTATTATTTCATCCATGGCATAATGAGAGTGAAGATGTTTTAGGTGCACATAGTTCTTATGAAGATCATTACTTTGCTTTGAAGAATTTCATAGACTTTAAAGTCAAAGAATATGAGAAAAATGTTGATCAGTTAAATGAGGCAATGAAAAGGGCTGCTGATGACTTGAACTTCGATGAAATAGCACCAAGCAATGAGCAAAGAGAATCAGATGATCTGCAGACGGGTTCAGTGGCAAGTGAGCAGTTTGTTTATTTTGATCCAGATCGTCCGGAAGTACAACGTCAGTATGACTTAGGAAATGATATTGGTAGTTCAGTAGCACTGGTAAATATTACTGTTAATACAAAAAGAATGTCTGATGCAAATTATAGATCTCTTGTACATTCGCTAAATAGAAAGCAACACGGGTTCTTCCAGCATGTTCTGCAAAGTGTCAAACAAAACCTGGAGCCTTTGCATGTATTTCTGTCTGGTGGTGCAGGTGTTGGAAAATCAGTAGTTGTCTCGGCTTTACATGAAGCATTGTTGCGACATTTGTCTACTTCGGCAGGTGACAATCCTGATGTATGCAAAGTTCTTTTGTGTGCACCTACTGGAAAAGCTGCTTTTCACATAAATGGCATGACTATCCACTCAGCATTTCGTATCCCTGCTAGTCAAGGCTACTGCATCAAACCATTAGATAGTGACACACTTAACACCTTGCGAACCATATACAGAGATCTCGCTGTTGTAATGATTGACGAAGTTTCAATGGTTGGACACAACATGCTGATGCTAATCAATCACAGGCTTCAACAAATTAAAGGTTCAACTTTATTTTTTGGCGGTGTTCACATGATTCTGATTGGCGACTTGTTTCAGTTGAAGCCTGTTATGGATGGATGGATTTTTGAAAACTTAAAAAACAACTTTGGTCCTCTTGCAACAAATTTGTGGCAGGAATTATTTGCAATGCATGAACTTGACGAAATCATGAGACAAAAAGATGACAAGGAATTTGCAGAGATTTTGAATAGATTACATGAAGGAAAGCATCAACAAAGCGATATAGAAGTTCTTAAAAAGCGTGAAATAAAAACAACAAATCCAAATTATCCAAAGAATGCTATTCACCTTTTCAGCACAAATGCCAGCTTGGATTCATTTAACAAGGAAGCATTCCAATTATCACCTAGTAGAAAAACTGTCACTACAGCTTTGGATACTGTAATAGGAGATGATACTAAATCTGTAAAAGAGCAACTGATTTCTAGGTTGCCAAATGATGCGCCAAAAACGGCTGGTTTGCAAAAGAAACTAGGTATAGCTGTTGGAATGACGTATGATCTATGTGCAAATCTTGATGTTAATGATGGATTAGCCAATGGTTAAAGTTGTTGTATTAAATTCATAGAAAACAAACAACAAAATACAAATAGACCAAGTATTTTTTGGGTAAAATTCTATGACCAAAACGTAGGTTCTGAATGGCGTGCTAAATACAGACATTTATATCATATTGGTATTGATCCTTCTTGGACACCCATTTTTGATATGAAAAGAAACTTTGTTTACTTCAGAAAGACATTTCTGAGGATTCAATTCCCACTTCGCCAATCTGCAGCCAAAACCATACATAAATCACAGGGTGACACTTTAACTGAAGTTGTTATTGACATGTCTGGTACACGAATCTTTTCTCATGCACACTACGTTGCCATTAGCAGAGCAAAAACACTACAGGGTCTCAATATTTTGAATCTAAATGAAACAAAGATATCAGTGTCTGAAAAAGTCAAACAAGAATTGACTAGGTTACGAAATGAACAAGTTCTTGCTTTGTGTTATATTCCACTATATCAAATTCAAGACACTCTGGCAAAACTTGTGTTTTTGAATACTCGATCTTTGAAAAGTCATAAAGATGACATTTTCCAGGAACCAAATGTTCAAGATGCAAACATGATTTGTCTTGTTGAAACATGGCTTACTGCTGAAGATGAAATGCATACTTTGAATGTACCAGGATATCAGCTATTCAGAGCAGACGGTTACCAAAGTGGGAACACAAGACCTCACCGGGGTATTGCATTGTATTTTAAAGAAGGTATCCCTGTTGTTCAAAACAAAACACTCATTCAACAAGATTTTGAAATTGTTCTGACAGAACTTTTGTTTGACATGAGAAGAGTAATTGTTGTTACATTGTACAGGTCTCCTTCATGTTCAATAAGTTCCTTGAAAAAACACTTACTCGAATTTGTGTCACCAGTCACATACAATACAGAATTTGTAATTCAAGGTGACTTCAATTCTGATATCTTACAAGAACATACAGTCAATGCCTTCATTGAAGAACAATTTCATTGCGAGCAAGTTGTTCAGAAAGCGACTCATGATTCAGGATCGCTTATTGATCATGTTTACTCAAACATTGAATCCATCAAAAATGAAGTGATAGAGTGTGTTTGGTCAGATCATGCCTTAATTTATTCTGCAATAGCTCATTAAAGACTCATTCATCACAGACTGTATCTAGAAAATTGACAATAAACAGCTTATGATTTAATTTGATGTAGTAGTACTCTATAATATTTTTCAACCCACCTGTGTAAAATTATTCCTACTTACTGCATAATGCAGTCAGTAGGAATAAGGTGGTTTATGTCGGAAATGGGTTGACCGCCACTTTTCAGTATATATGTAATCAAACTTGGTAAGGAGACCTATTAAGAGACCTCCTTGTGCACTATATTGATCACCATTTCATTCCCCAATGTATTGTTTTAAATTACAACACTACTGTATTAAAAGATCACCTATGTTAATAATATTACTCTTCTATTGACAGATCTCTTCATAAACTTGGTCTCTGAACACAGGTTTTTACTGCAATTTAATTGCTAACTGACTACATCAATGCATTTGTTATTATGAACTTTTGTGTATTAAGAAGATTTTGTTTTAATTATTACAGTTTGTTATTCATATATTTTTTTTATGCGACCACCACCAAATGGTGAGGATGCATATAGTATTAGACATGTCCATCCATCTGTTCGTCCTGAACATTTTGTTTGTTTATCTCTTCTCACCGTTTTCAAGCGATTGTTTCAAAACTTTACAGGACGCTTATCCATCAAGACGTGCATATCACTTCACCAACAAAATCAACCTTGTGTTAGCAAAGTTAAGGCCCCTTTTTCTTAAGATTTGTGCGGATTGTATTTAATGGGGGCATTTACGTCCCATGGACACATTCCACTTTAAACTGTATCCTGCATAATTGGATGTTTCTGATGCTAGAAATGAAGGTTATTGTTATAAAGATCATCAGTGTATTATACTTTTTTTTTAACTGTACAACAAAAGGTAAAAATATGACTTCCCATTTTTTTTACATTTTGTGTCATAAGATTAAATCTGTCATTTCCACTATATCATCAATAATCATTAATATGCTCCCCGTGTGGTTTCCGGAGTATAATACAACCACAGCAAATCCTGCTAGAGGCAAAGGGGTAAAACCTCACCTTCATGTTCATTTCGTCATTTTTTATCATGCTCATTCAAAGTTTTCTTCATGACACCACATATGCAAATGCAGAAACATGGCTCCAGCATAAATGGAGTGCCTATAATAGAATTTGGAGCAACTATGCAGCTTAGAAGGTTCTAGGCCCATTGTGGATGTAAATAGAAGATGAGCCTTGCATGCTCATCCCTGTTTAGCGCCATCTAACCTTTCTTGTGTTGGTGCGCCGTTAAAACCCAATTCAATTCAATTTATTACAAATTGTAAATAAACCCCAGTTCAATATTAGTCATGATTTTAACTTAAAATTTGTATGCATATATTTAAAGGGACACTGTCCGTAAGTAAGCAGATATTGAGCATAACCAAATAACTGTCTGACTTTTATTTATTGAAATGTATACATGAAAACATGAGGATAGACCCTCAGAAGTATGTAGGAATACATTCGTGAGTTTGAAAAAAAAAAAGTTTTAATTATTATATGTAAATAAAGTGGGACCCACAATATTTACCTTTTATGCGATCACGTGACTGCCATTAGCGCACTAGGTTTTCACCTTAGTATGTATTGCGTAATATGTATAGCCCGCTTAGCTCAGTCGGGAGCGACTAGTTCACGCTCACCCACACTATTATTACTGCGAGTGTAAAGAAAAGGTAATTTTAGTTTGGGCTGCGAGTTCAAACCCACGAAGTGGATTTGCTTTTTTTTGTACCGCGATTGAATTCCGTTAAACAATCTTGCTTTTAATTAGTAAATATTGAATAATGTTTAGTGTATAATGTTTGCGAACATAATTATTGGGTGTTTTATAAGCTAAAAGTTACGGACAGTGTCCCTTTAAATAAGATGTAAAAAAAAAAAAAGGCAGAATTTAATTATACTCTGCTTTCACATAGTGAAGTGGGGGCTATATTGATTCATATTATCTGTAAAGTCGCTTCCGGTAACACGTTTTTGTCGTGTCCTTCATTATAGCCCTGCTTTCATAAAGTGAAATGGGGAATATATTGTAATCACGTTGTCCATAACGTCGCATCACGTAACTCATTTTTGTCGTGTGCGTCCTTTCATGTCGCATCCAATAACTACCATTTCTCAAACAGTTTTGAATCGGTTGTTCCCAAACTTCATATACACACAACAACGGATGACCTTATGTCCCTCTATATCACCCATTGTTAATTAACAAATTATGACCCTTTCACTTTGTTTAAGCGAGGGTATTCATCACCTTCAGTGATAGTTCTAGTTTTATCTTAGATATTCTACTGTAGCCTAGAGTTAAATTATATATTATCAGAGCAATATCATCAGCAATTAATAATATGCCAAATAAGATTGTTTTTAACTTTTCAATTAATACGTGCTCACGATTTGTAAATATGAAAATTATGTAGAACAGTTTAAATAAATCTGTGACTTTAAAAAAAAGAGCAGTGGCAAAAAAACAATAACGTGGCTCCAGCGTAAGTGGAGTTTCTACGATAGAATTTGCAGCAACTCTGCAGTTCACGGTGAGAACGTTCTAGTCCCTTTTTCCATATTTTATCTCGATGTACATGGAAGATGAGCCTGGCATGATTATGCCTTTTAGGCACCATATAACCTTTTCATGTGTTGTTGCGCCTTAAAACCCCAATTCAATTCAATTAAACACAAGTCAAGATTATCTTGTGTCACTTTAAATACATCAGCTGTTACCAAAGTTTTATGATTAATATAACGATAAAACATGATTAATTACATCAATAACATACTTTGTATACTAGGTAGTATTATTAGTAATATTTGTTTAGATGTTAGCTTTACTTGTATTATCATTTTCCTGTATAATGACACCAAGTTTGGCGAAGATGACGTGAAAGACTGTTATATGAAGATAGCGATATGGTCAGATTTCAAGCACCTGGTCTGTGAACACTTGATTACAATGCCATGCACTTTTAATAGAAAAGGATTCTTCACATTATCAAACATTAAAGCAATGGTAATATATATCGTTTTAGATGGTAACGGACAGTCAAAAAAGAACATAGTTTTTACAACATCTTTGTCACTTAAGCTTTCTTTGAGAGAACAGCTTTGCCATTAAATGAAAACGAGAAAAGGGTCCTATGGAAAACCACAGCACCCCAAACACAATGACATCGTACAAATCGAACTGTACTACAAAGAGCAAATTATATATACAGTGAAAAGGACAGTGCGCAACACAAAATGAAATAGTGGTGAAGACGGTTATCGACTTGAAACAGTCAGCAGCCAGATAACAGATAACAGTTTCGACATAACAGCTGTGACGTTACATTGACATTACATTTCTCAGCATAAAAGCTTGAAATAACAGCTTTGGTTTTACATGACATTTCTCAACAAGAATAGCTTTGCCAAAGTCAACATTGGTTCTTGATGAACATATAATGATCGCACATATCGTCAACTGCAACAGCAATATCAGAATGTAAACATTTAAGACGTCTATCCACAAACAGAATACATTGATTTCAGTCAGTTTCAGAACTGTGGTAATTGTTTACACATGAAGATAGAATATACTCAGAGCTATGCAAGGACATATTAATGTTTTGTTCTAGAATTACTGAAGCATCATCGGTAGCACATATACAACTTCAACCGTGATAATTAAGCTTCCAAAGTTGCACAAGAACAATAATGCTGTCATGTATTGTTCAACAAGATTTATACAAAATGATTTATTCCAAATTGCAACAGACTATCCACCAGCATTTCCATATTAAAAAAGTCATTCTGCAACACAACTGAATTCATATCGTTGAAGACCATATATAACCCAACCTCGTCATGGAAGGAAACATCTAGTGTTGTGCTCCAGTAAAAGTGAAGACGTGTCATAATTGAAAGTGCATATATATTCCAAGTGTGACCATTCCAGGATCGCAAAACTATTATTATGTGCATAAACGCTTACAGAAATAACCTCAACCAAGTTATAGAGACACTGGACATGATTACTGGACATCCAACAAATGAAAAAGGAACTTTTAACCACTTCTACAAAGATGATCTGAAAAGTATAGAAATAGAAACATAGCATGCAATTACAGTTTTACCATCAATTCAATGTTGTGATACAGACAAAAAAAACTAACAGTTTACATAAAAACGGAACGAGTTCAAATCGATGAAATCTCAGAAATAGTTCTATTTTATGTACACTTCAATAATCCCCGGGTGTGGTTGCCCACCCATTCATTTTTTATCATGCTCATTCAACGTCTTTATCATGACATTGCTTATGATGACACCGCGTATGCAAATCTGAAATGTGGATCCATCATAAATGGAGTATGTACTGTAGAATTTGCAGCAACTCTGCAGTTCTGAAGGTGATAAAGTTGTAGGCCCATCTACATCTTTTACCTTGATGTAAATTGAGAATAAGCCTGGCACGTTCATTCATATTAGGCACCATATAACCTTTCATGTGTTGGTGCACCTTAAAACCCAATTCAGTTACAATTCAGTTCAATCCATGTACACATGAATAAAAACATGGTCATCGTGTCATTTATAATACTGACTGGTTATTCGTTTATTTTTGTTTCATATTTATTTTTTCAAATTGAAGTTGTGCATGTCTAAAGCAATATACATGCCTGTGTTATTTTTCATATTGATTCTCAATTGTTTTTTGCATTTTGTTTTGCCAAAGCACCGAACACAATGGATTAGCACAATTTTTAATATTATTTACCATCTGAATCCATAATGTTTCTTGCATTTTTTTTTGGCAAAGCATAGAAGAAAACTACAACTGTATGTCCTTAATAATATACTTGCATTCTTTTGGGTACATTTCGAAGAGTCACAAAAACATCAACTCAGTGTTTCACTTGTGCCTTTTTATATGAACCGCTTTGTCATATAGGAAACTGTTGCACATCATGAAAAAATACCTCTAAAAATTTCCTTGCCCGTGTGGTTCTCGGGGGGGGGGGGTGGGGGGGGGGGGGGGGGGGGGGGGGGGTTTGGTCACGGGGCAAAGAATAGTGCCACTGCAGATATCCTTTGGAGGGATAGGCAGAGGGGGTAGAATCCCCGCCAAATTAATGTTCATTTTATCATTTTTTGTTCATGTTCATTAAAGGTCTTCATCATGAATCCCTGCATTGTTCAGGTGCTATCTCGCTCGCATCAAAAGAGCAGTGGCAGAAAAACAATAACGTGGCTCCAGCGTAAATGGAGTTTCTACCATAGAATTTGCAGCCAACTCTGCAGTTCAGGGTGAGAAGGTTCTAGGCCCAATTTTCCATATTTTTATCTCGATGTACATGGAAGATGAGCCTGGCATGTTCATGCCTTTTAGGCGCCATATAACTTTTTCATGTGTTGGTGCACCTTAAAACCCCAATTCAGTTCATCATTTCCCTTCATCTATGATCCACTGCATTGTTTCAGGTGCCATCTCGCTCACATCAAAAGAGCTAGTGGCAGAAAAATAAACATGGCTCCAGCATAGAGTTTCTACGATAGAATTTGCTAGCAACTCCACAGTTCATGGTGAGAAGGTTCCTTAGACGCATTTTCCATATTTTATATCTCGATGTACATGGAGGATGACCCTGGCATGTTCTAGCCTGCTAGGCGCCATATAACCTTGTCATGTGTTTTGTGCACCTTAATACCCAATTCAGTTCAATTCATCATTTCCTCATGAAAAGAGTAAAAACCCAGGAAGACTGCAAATCCCGCTAAGGCAGTAGGGCTAGAAGCTCACTTCATGTTCATTGTCTTTTTTGTCATGCTCCTTAAAGGTTTTTCATCATGACCCTGCATGCGAACATGGCTCCATCATAAGATGAGGAGATCTCCCAGACTATTCTCAGCAAGAGTCTTGCAGTTGTATACTGGTTAGGTGATTCCAGGGCCGATACTCCATATTTTATCTTCGAGGTAAATGAGAGGATGAGCATTGGCATGTTCATGCCCTGTTTTTGTCAATATAACCTTTCTCTTGTGATCGACAACTTTCAGTTTCAATTTTACTAATGATATTTGATAGGACGAAAAACATGCTTCTCTAACACTCAAATGTAATATTTACAACAAAATTATAAATTTCATATATGAAAGGGTACATTTCCAATGTCATTTTCTTGTCGATGCAATTTATGTCACATTTTTTGATGTTATACTGTAAAACCATTTCTACTTGATTAATTAGCATGTTGTCATGTACCATTAATTCTGATCACTGTTACTGATATTATCTTACAGATGGTTCATTTTTTTTTATTCTTTAGATAAGTGTTGAAATAAATTAATATACTTAGCATTGTGTGTACTGTTCTTTGTTAAAGCCAATATATTATACTGTTTTTTTCTCTATTTGTCTTTATGTAAAATGTACGTACGATACATACATTAAAATTTACAGCAAAATAAATTCCAGAGTGAAAAACTTCATAAAAAATTTAAGAAAGCCATAAATTGTAGCTACGACTCGATTCATCAATGGTATAAAGCAGCAGTAGAGCGTTCACAGGCCTCTTGGGCCTCATTGTAGAAGTACTGGTACTCCCGTTACCAAGACAACCATTCTATAGGTTGTGTCTATCCCCGTTGCCAGTCTACTAGTGAGAGCTGGTATGCGCTACCAGCACTACTGAAACAATGCCCATTAAATGGCCATTACTTACCCATGACCACATGCCATTAAACTTCCCATTAATAATGTAGGGAGTGCTGGTATGGTGCTACCAGCGCCACTTGTTTTCATTATATAAGTACTGTATCCCGTTACCAGGCCACCATTCTATAGTTGTGATATCCCGTTGCCAGGTCTACTAGTGTGTCCTGGTATGGTGCTACCAGGCCACTAGTTTTTCATTATATAAGTACTGGTATCCTGTTACCAGGCCACCATTCTATAGTTGTGGTATCCAGTTGCCAGTCTACTAGTGTGTCCTGGTATGCTGTTACCAGGCCACTAGTTGCTATTCTATAAGTAATGGTATCCCGTTACAAGGCCCTGGTTTCCATTCTATAAGTACTGGTATCCAGTTGCCAGTCTACTAGTGCCACTACCAGGCCACTAGTTTTCATTCTGTATGTACTTGTATCCCATTACCAGGCCACTAGTTTGTATTCTATAAGTATCTGCTATCCCATTGCCAGTCTACTAGTGAGATGCTGGTGTGCCGCTACAGGCACTAGTTTCATTCTGTAAGTATTTGTATCCCACTTACCAGATCACTAGTTTGTATTCTATAAGTACTGCTATTCCCATTGCCAGTCAACTAGTGAGTGCCGGTATGCCTCTACCAGCATCTAGTTGTCATTCTATATGTACTTTGTATCCCGTTACCAGATCACTAGTTTGTATTCTATAAGTAGCTAGCTATCCCATTGCCCGTCTACTAGTGTGTGCTGGTATGCCTCTACCAGGCCATCTAGGTTGTCATTCTATATGTACTTGTATCCCTGTATACCAGATCACCTAGTTGTGTATTCTATAAGTACTGCTATCCCATTGCCAGTCTACTACTGAGTGCCGGTATGCCTCTACAGGCATCTAGTTGTCATTCTATAAGTACTTGTATCACCGTTTACCAGATCACTAGTTTTGTATACTCTATAAGTACTGCTATCCCATTGCCATCTACTAGTGAGTGCCGGTATGCCTCTACACCAGGCATCTAGTTGTTCATTCTATAAGTACTTGTATCCCGGTTACCAGATCGACTAGTTGTACTTCTATAAGTACTGCTATCCCATTGCCAGTCTTACTACTGAGTGCCGGTATGCCCTCTACCAGGCATCTAGTTGTCATTCTCTATAAAGTACTCTGTATCCGTTACCAGAATCACTATCGTCTTGTACTCTATAGTACCTAGCTAGTCCCATTGCCAGTCTACTAGTGAGTGCCGGTATGCCTCTACCAGACATCTAGTGTGTCATTCTGTATGTACTTGTATCCCGTTACCATGATCACTAGTTTGTATTCTATAAGTACTGCTATCCCATTTGCCAGTCTACTAGTGAGTAGCTGGTGTGCCGTTACCACGGCACTAGTTTCCAATCTATAACGTACTGGGTATCCCCGTTGCCAGTCTACTGCGTGAGTGCTGGTATGCTGCTACCAGGCCACTAGTTTTCATTCTATAAGAACTGGTATCTCGTCACCAGGCTACTATTTTCTATTCTATAAGTACTGGTTTGACGTCGTCAGGGCTACCATTTTATCTAGTACTAGTATCCTTGTTGCCAGTCTATGAGTGAGTGTTGGTATGCTGCTACCAGGTCACTTGTTTACCATTCTATAAGTACTGGTTATCCCGTTGCCAGTTCTCATAGTGTGTCCTGGTATGTGCTGCTTCCAGGCCCACTAGTTTCAAGTCTAT